>JAOSBN010071015.1:0-13122 GCA_027563595.1 Erythroxylum suave | reverse complement strand
TAGGTGTCTACTTTATGACTTGACACATGTCACTAATGCATGCCTCCCACTTGTCATTCTTTCATTTGTCCACATGTTAACTTCTAATTGGTCCAAAATACTCCAAATATTTTTAAATTTTCTAAAAATTCCAAAAATTCCAAAATATTACTAATAGTCTCAAAATAATATTTGCAGCTCAAAAAAATGTTCCAAAATATCAAAATATCCCAAACTATACCGAAATCGTCAAATTTCAATTTTTCCTAGTTCGAAAAAGTACCCCGAAATTTTCAAGAAAAATTTCTAAAATTCTCTAAAAATACAAACTCACAAAGACACACTCCAATTACATTTTTAAGCACAAAAATCACATTTAATCACAATCACATTTCTTAACACTTATACCGGGAAAAGTCATGAATGCATGTACAATCATTACATGTGCAAAATTCACTATTCACATGCATATGTGAATGCATGAACATAGCCAAACAATTTTAAAACACTCCTAGCCCGTTCCAAATTACTATTTTACCCTTCCCATCGGTGATGGGATGTTACACCTTAAGAACTACATATCCCTCATTCACAATATACTAAAGTAACACTGCATGACGACTTTCAGAAGAAAGACTAATAATGAGCAACTTTGCAAAACATATTCATTTCCTCCTTCACACTTTTATTTAAACCTTTTTTCCTTTTCTTTTTCTTTTTCTTTTCTCTTTTTCTTTCTTCTTTTTTTATTTATATAAAAATTAAAAGAAGTTACACCAACAAAGGAATTCATAACATGACACTGACAAATATAATCACCCCAAGTATGTGCACACCCCCACACTTAAACTTTTGTGTTTCCAAAATCATCAACAATTAACCAATGCTCCACTAGCTTTATGGCTTAATAGCATGTAATGTGATTAATGCAAAAGGAAAGGCTAATAAAGCTCAAAGGGGCTTAATAAAGGAAAATTTATATCAATGGGTAGGCTATTTGGCTAATGTAGGTAACAAAAAAAAAGAATTCCTAATCATTTCATGTTAATGAATGTGGTCTTGAATAGAAAATCAAAGCAAAGCTAGGATGTACACGTTAAGAAGGTCACACATAAACAAAACATAATGTGTTAGAGCAGTGCTCTAAAAGCAATCACCTTTAGCACTTTTGTACTGACTTTGTTTTGATTAATAAAGTGAAAGATAATTTTCACTTATTCTATATTCATTTATATATGAATTGATATTGATTTTAAATCGAATTAATGATATCCATGATACAAAAGAGTCGGGTCATTGTGGTTAAAAATGATAAGGATGAGCTTATTCCGACAAGAGTGAAAATTTTTTGGCATGTGTGCATAGACTATAAGAGATTAAATGATGCCACATGAAAAGATCATTTCCCTCTTCTCTTTATTGACCAAATGCTACAACAACTTGCAGGCAAATCCCACTACTATTTTTTGGATGGTTTCTTTAGGTGCTTTCAAGTACCTATTGCACCAAAGGACCAAGATAAAACCACTTTTACATGTCCTTTTGGTACCTTCGCTTATCGTACTTTTGGATTATGCAACGCCCTAGGGACTTTCCAGCATTGTATGATGGATGTTTTCTGTGAATTTTTAGAAGAATGCATAGAAGTATTTATGGATGACTTCACTGTGTATGGTGGTTCTTTTGACAATTGCCTTGCAAGTTTTGAAAAAGTTTTTAAACGATGCACTAAGAAGAATTTGATTTTGAACTTTGAAAAATGTCACTTAATGGTCAATGAGGGCATAGTGCTAGGTCTTTTGATTTCTAGCAAGGGAATTGATGTTGATAAAGATAAGATTGAGGTAATATCTTCGTTGCCTTATGCTGTCTGTGTTAAAGATATAAGATCATTTTTGGGTCATGTAGGATTTTATAGGCATTTTATAAAAGATTTTAGCAAGATTGCATTACCTCTTTCAAGGATTTTACAAAAAGATATAAAATTTGACTTTGATGATTCATCTAGGAATGTTTTTGATGAGTTAAAGTCTCAACTCATTTCTCCCCCTATTCTAGTTGCTGCTGATTGGAAGTTACCTTTTGAGATTTCATGTGATGCTTCTAACTGTTCTGTAGGAGCTATGTTGGGCCAAAGGGAGGAGAAATATCAAGAGCAATTGCCTATGCCTCGAAACACTGGATGTATCTCAAATCAACTACACATCAACAAAGAAAGAGCTGTTTGTAACAGTTTTTGCTTTAGAAAAGTTTAGGCTTTATTTGTTAAACTCTCATGTTACTGTGTTCACTGATCATGCAGTTGCCCGATACCTTCTCAAGAAACCATAATCTAAGCCAAGATTGATAAAATGGGCATTACTTCTTCAAGAATTCAATATCGAGATAAAGGACCGGCCAGGGGCAGCAAATTATGTAGCCGATCACTTGAGTAGACTACCAAAGGATACAAAGGGAGTAGACTCTTTCGAGCTTACTTATGATTCTTTTCTTATTGCAGTTTTATGTGCTTTATTTTTAAAACAACGTTGGTATGCACATATCGTTAACTACTTTATGACTGGACTCACCCCACCTTTTATGTCTAATTCGCAGGCACGAATGCTCAGGAGTGAAGCAAGGCATTACATTTGGGATGCTCCTCATCTATGGAAAACATGTAGTGATCAAGTCATAAGGAAATGTGTACCTAATGAAGAATGTGATTCCATTAGTTCAATCTTCCATTCTATGGTTTGTGGGGGGCATTTCAGTATAAGGAGAACATCTAGAAAAATTCTGAACTCTGGTTTTTTATAGGTTTGGGTTTCCAAGGGCTGTGGTGAGTGATAGGGGTGCACACTTCTGTAATATGGTAGTTAACAATCTCTTTTCAGAATTTGGAGTCACTCATAAAGTCTCCACTGCATACCATCCCCAAAGTAATTGTCAGGCTGAAATTTCTAATTAAGAGGTGAAGCATATCTTGGAGAAGATTGTAAAACCATCTAAGAAAGATTGGGGTTTGCGCTTAGAAGAAGCAATATGGGCTTATCGGACTGCCTAAAATTCACCCATCAGGATGTTCCATACCGCCTCATTTATGGCAAGGCTTGCCATTTGCCAGTGGAGTTGGAACATAAAGCTTATTGGGCAGTCAAGCAGTGTAATATGGATTTAGAATCTTTTGGGGTGGAGAGAAAGTTGCAGTTGCAAGAATTGGAAGAGTTGAGGCTAGCAGCATATGAGAACTCTAGACTCTACAAGGAGAAGACCAAGTTTGTGCATGATAAAGACATCTTGAGGAAGGATTTCAAAGAGGGAGATAAAGTGTTACTGTTTAAGGCTTGTTTCAGTTTCAAGCAAAGGAAATTTAATACTCATTGGGATGGGCCATACACAGTCATAAAAGTGCACGACTTTGGCATGGTGGAGCTTCTACACGAAGAGACTGGAGCTAAGCTTAAGGTGAATGGACATCTCTTGAAGCTTTATCATGAGAACCAAAAACCTCCTTAAATCTTAGGTTGTTTCTTTTCTTTACTTACTTACTTACTTTTTCCTGGGGATTGTTCATGACATGTTTGGTGCATTAGTTTGTTGACTAAGTGTGGGGGATAAACTAACCCAATAGGAAAGTAGCTTAGTTTTTAGTTTAATAGTAATTTTCAATTCAATAACACCCCTTTTAGTTTTATCTTTTACTTTTATTTTTCTATGGTTGATCACTCTGAAGTATGATATATCTTCAAGTTGGAGAAGTTGCGTATAGTTGATTGTGTTGCATTTTTATTCTTGAACTTATTCAGTACTGTGCAACTCTACTTATTCATTTAAAGGTTTTCTAAATATTCGGACTACGTTTTGTGTTTCTTTATCATGTTTTTCATTTCTGTGTAAAATTTTATGTTTGTTGCTCTATGAGTTTGGGATACTTTTTTCGCAGTTAACTTATGGTTTCATCGCAGCAAAAGTCTCCATTTAGTCTTTTTCTTTCTAGAAATTTTCGCTGCAGCGACGCACTTCTAATTCATTCTATTTTCTTTTGGGTTATTTTCTTCGCGGCATGCATTTCACGTCGCCGCGGCAACGTATTCCTATGTCGTTTGTTTTTCCTTTCAAGACATTTTCGCCGTGGCAAAATCAAACTTTCTTTGTGGCAGAGGTAGAATCTGCGCAGGCTACCCTCTCATTTATTTGATTTTGATTTATCATATTACCATTTTACCACCAAATGTCCTCGACCATTTCTTTCATCTTCCTGTTCTTTTCATCTTTTCACTTTCGTATTTGCTTAAACTCACCGCTTATTTATTTCCCTCTCTCTTAACCCTAGCGCATCATGGCAAAACCTCTTAGCCATCCCTCTTCCCACTTGTTTGTTTTCTTCCCTAATCACCTTCATTTTCGATCCTCTATCGATGCAACTCCCTCCTCGTCTTTGTAAGTGTCTTAACTTCACTTCTTTATCCATTTTTTATCTTATATTTTATTAATAGTTTGGGAAGACCAGTAGGACATATCTTCCTTTCTGGAATGTTTCGCTGTGGCGAAGTGCAGTTCGTCGCGGTGAAGGTTAAATTATTTTGATTAGCTTTTGCATCTGCAGGGAAATGACTGAAACCAAAAACCCTGTCCCCTCTAGTGAACCTGACTCCCCTAACAATGAGTTCATGTTTGACGAATTGTATGAAAAAATTGATGCTAGACCTCTTATTAAAGAACAACCTTTTCCTCTCAACCCCCCCCCCCCAAACAGCCCTTTTGTTTAACAACTCCATACATCCTAACTAATTGGCCTGGTTAGGGAGCATACCTTAAATAATGACAAATTCGTTCATCTTTTCTATACCTATGCTCAGATTCATAACCGTTTAGCCATTGATTTTCATGGCATTAGGGAGCCCCATGCTTTTACCACGTCTAACATCTACCACCATTTTGATCTTCCTCCCTGTATCCACTATCACTTTGACCAGGTAATCTATAATTATCCTCTAGCTGATGTTGCTCGCAAGAGTTAGCTGATTAGCATCCCCCTCAATATACTGAGCTATACCTTAAGCACTCCAAGTTACGACCAGAGGCTCGACCTTGGTTGCATCTAGTGTGTAACAACATCGCTCCCACCACCCACCTCGCCAATGTCACTAAACGTCAAGTCCTATATGTCTACCTCTTAATGACTGGCAGCCCGATAAATGTAACTGATGCTATTGCCTCCACCCTTCATGACTCCATCCAAACACCCAAACGAACAAACGCCATAGCCTTACCTCACCTTATTTCCGATATCTTCTGAGCACATAATGTACCAGAATTTGATAATGATAGTTATTTTGAACTGGCCCCATTCTTTAGGTATGACCACCTAAAACACCCTACCCTTGCACCACCACCACCCCTTCCTGTACATGTATCCGATGTTGGTACAACCTCCGCAGCTGATGCCCCTATTGTGCATGACCAGCCAGCTCCGGAAGTCCCTGCACTTGTCACCTTAGCAACCCTTGCTACTAGGCTTGGAGGAGTTTCTATTGATCTCAACCAACTCCGTCCCACTCTTTTGGGTGAGATCTAGCATCGGACGTATTGGCAGGCCATATATGATTGGGACATGCATTATCGTCATTGTATAGGTGCTTCGTTGGCTAAACGTCTCCAGTTTCAATTGCTGTCTGATAAGGATGATCCATTGCACAGTGTTGGTGCATTTGGGGACGGCAAGTCTGGAGTAGGTCCATCTGGGTCTGGACGGTCTAGGTCTGCAGCTAATTCCCCTGCAGATCAAGAATTAGATATTCGTATTTTGTCTAGTTGTTTTATCTTTGCATCTTTATTTTTTTAGTCTTAAGTTTTCCTGGATACTAGATAAACTTTCTGATGTCTTTTTCTTGGTTGATCTATCCTGTGCTGAATATGTATTTATTTTATTGACTATTGAGATATTGTAAATCCGTTCATATACTATTCATCATCTGCTCTATGTGATTGTGCTTTAATTCTTTCAATCTTGAGGACAATATTGTGTTTAAGTGTGGGGGAGGAAGCCAAACAATTTATTCACGCAACATTTTGGCCACTTAAGTGTCAATTGTGTGTTATCTTTTAAGTTTTGAAAGTGGTCCTTGAGGTGAAATTGCAATTGCATGCATTTTTTCTCTTTTCTTCACGATTTTGCCATCTTTCACTGTAGCGACAATTTTCCAACTGATCACTTCGCCATGGCCAACACTTAAACATTTGTTTTTGCCAATTTTCTCCGCGGTGAAAATTTTCTTGGACAAACTTCTCCGCGGTCAACTCTTGATGGCCAAACTTTCACTTCGCCGCAGCAAAACTTTCACTTCGCCGCGGCAAAACTTTCACTTCGCCACGACAACCACTTAAACAATGCTCCCACACTAAGTTCTTAATACTTCTATGATTGCAAAGTTTTGAACAATTCAAAGTTTTACATACGCTTTTAGAGAACTATCAATGCTTTTAAATGTTAGTTGAATTTTTACTAATTCCATTTTTAATGTTTTCAACAAAAAGTAAGTGAGGGTATGTTAAGGAAGGTGTGCTATGTGTTTTTAACCTTTAAGATTGCTTAATTGAGACACTAACCTTGATGGAAGGATATTTCGGCCTGAATTCTCTTATTTGTGTGTATCAACCTAATTTTATATCTCTTTAGAGCTTGTTTTAATTCTTAATCAAGGCTTGATGAACTAAATTTTGTGAAAATGAAAGATGCGCTCATTGTAAAACCTTTCTCACCCAAACACAAACCCTATACACTTTACCATTGCTAGCCCCCTTGAGCCATCTTTTTGAGCGCATGCACACTTTTATAAAATGATGTAAATGTGTTATCTCCACTTTTCTCAGTTTGAGTGTTTGTGAGTAGAATTCATGGGTTAAAAAAAAGACAATCGAAAGCGAAAGTAGTGTCTCTTACCAGACTAGTGTGATGGTGTGCTACTACTATAGTTTAGTAAAGAATAAACAGTGAGAACTTTGATATTTCAAATGCACTGGTTTTAAGTGTCCTAAGTAGTTCCTTCTAACATTTGAGGAACCTAGTTTGAGTCTGATTATGATATTTGTCTTTCACAATTGTTTTGCAGCATGGTATTTGAAAAAAAGGCTACTATGTTAGAATTCTAAATCTTTTAATTGGAATAGCTAACACTTATTTCATAAGATATAATTGTGATGCATGTCACTCATTTTGTTTCTTTTGTTCCATCCATCTCACTTGGCGTTCATTCATCATTACAACCCTGAAAGTCCTGTTGATTTGCAAAATTATAGTTTTTGTAGTGGAGAGGTAGAACTATCACAAGCTTATAGTAGAGAGTGAATTAAGCAGATTTTATTGTGAAATTATCCTAAGACAAGTGAGTTGAGAGTTAAATAGTTTTCCTTGAGATAAGTCTCTTTTACTCAATCTCTCGGCTTAAATACTTGCGGTGTTAATCTTCTTGGCGTTCTTTCTGCCTGCTTTAGTTGAATTATGAGAAAATGGTTTTGTTAATTTTTTGCTCTCATTTTCAAGTATGGTTAGTATTTCCTTTTGCACTTGTATTCCTTTGACTTTTATGAGCTTTGCCCAAGAGTAAAGGTCTAAGTGTGGGAGAATTTGATTGAACCCAAGTTTTCTATATTATTCAGTGATATTTTTATAGTTTTTGTTGTACTTTTCAACTTTTTCGTTGGATATTTGCTTAATTTATCTTAAGAGTGCTTGTTTTGAATTAACATAGTTTAAGGGTAAAATTGTCATAATTAATTAGTAATTGCATTCACTTGGTTTATAGGACAATTGATATTGCAAACTATTGTTTTTCATTGCAGGACACTCAAGAAGTGGAGCCAAGAGTGAAGACCAAGAAATTGCTGGGCCATAAAATCAAGAAAGAACACCCTTCGGGAAAATTTGGCCATGGCGAACTCCTCACTTTGCCATGATGAAACATATGAATCAATAGCCAAATGCCTTCGGGAAAATTTGGCCGCAGCGAACCCATCACTTCGTCGCGTCTAAACCTTCAAATCAATAGCTCATTTTTGGAAACTCCACTTACCCATGCATATGAGTCGACCGAAATATCATTAAAAAAACCCTATTTTAGGATAAGTAGGAGGTGGTAGGTAGCAAAACACATTCTACACACTCTCCTTCATCATTTCTCTGTAGAACAGTCTTACCTCCTCCATAGTTTCTTCCACTATTAAACCTCCACCATGGGTGATTTAGATGCATTCCAAGTTGTGAAGTTTTTGGATTCTATAAGTGGCTAGGCATTGCTTTTCCTCCTGAAGGTGCAGCAATGGCTGGAGTTCATTCGACTAAAAAAGGGAAGTAGCTTAATTTATAGTTCTGCTATGAGTATATATATCTTAGGTCTAGGATTTATAATTTGTAGATGAGCTATTTGGTTATATTTTTAATCAAATGTTGGATATTCATTATATGTTGGATGGATTAGTTTATGTAGAACTTTGAGCTTAAATGTATGAAGTTTCATATATGTCTATTTAAAATCTTTTTGATTCTCTATTGTCTTACAGGGTTGTGTTTGATGTTGAGATGATTTTAGATCTCAGTTGATCGATTGCATTGACTAATCTAACTACACACACTAAAAGCATTTAACGGGATTTTAAAGAATGGACTCTCATTGATTAAGATTTTGGATTTGAAAAGTCTTTCAAGGTTTACGTTTTGAAGCTTAGTGGTTTTACTCTCTCTTTAATCAATTTCGAACAATGATGGTCAAAAGTCACTTTCAAGAGGACTTTATAATTATATAGTCTTTTATGTTTTCATCCTTTAGTTTTATGTATCCCTAAAATCCAAAAAGATTCATTTTTAAATTTTAATTAGTTGTACCAATCAGTTCGAAAATCAAAAACTCGCTTTTATCCAATTTAGTTTGCATAGCATAACATATAGGTTAATTTAGATTCAATTATTTAGGTTTTGGTTAAATGAATGACTCGAGGTTGCACTCTGTAGTGCAATTCTTGGTATACTTTGATTCAGCCTCCAAGAGCTTGCTGTGCCAGGACGAATCAATCCTTATGACATTTGGCAACATAAAGTGAGGATAAGTGGCTTAACATTACAAGTGACATTGTAATACTTATACACCTTGCACCTAATAGTTTAAACTAATACAGAATCATCTTCCTCATTGTTTCTGCTATGATTCATCCCTCTCCACTTTCTCACCACCGAAATTCTTTTCTACATCACAGTTTTGAACTTCTGCCTAAATTTTGTCTGTTATCACCTCAAAACCTTGGTCAAGTTCTTTATAAAGATAGACAAATTTTGCAGTCTTCTTCTTGTAACTAGCCTTGGCATGATCGTGCATGCATATAAGCCTAAGCTAGGTTGATATTTGAGGAGACAATTAGGCTGAACAAGTAAGTAAAATACTAATCTCTTGTGATATAAAATAATAGAACTTGTTGATGACTGAATTAGGGATTGATTGATTGAAGTATTGGTGTTAAATGTCTGCTGAGAAAATGATGCATGAATTGTAATTTATGTTCTGTTTAGAATACATTAAATACAATAGTTTATGAACTATTAAACGAATGATTTTAAGTTAGAAATTGAGATGAAATTGATGAGGAATTGAGGTGTAATTAAGGTATAATTGAGGTATAATCAATAGACTTTTATGAAGGTGTTTTGAACTTGATATGAAAGAGTTTTCTATTGAATCTAGAAAAAAAGGGGATGTTAGTGTATGTGTAAGAATGATTGTTAGTGACATAAATGAATAGAATTTAGAGAGCTTTAATGTAACCAAGATGGAAGCTATATTAACATGAATTGAAGTAACTATTAAGAGTATGAATTCTAGAAAATCTGAAGTGTTAATGAAATTCTTGGAGAATTGAGGAAAATTGCATATTGCACTTCGCGACACTCATCCCAGGATTGTGGGAATGTTCTCAACGATTGTAGGCAAGCATTTGAAATGATAATCTCAATTTTGTGGGTTTGTTGAGCCAATCGAGGATATGTTACTCTAAAATTGTGTATTTGAACTTGATTAAGGCTAGGAATGGACCTAGTATGTTGTTTGATTAATTGATAAAGAGCTTGATGAGTTTAGATTCTTAATTGGTAACATAACTTAAAGAATGGATTGTTTTGATATCAATGTATCCTAATTTGCAAATTATGAATTGTCATAAGACTAATGGTGTTCCTATGAATGCAAATATGTTTCAAAGGATATGAGTAATGTATACTAGGTATGAATGAATGAGAATTGGGAAATTTTGTGAAGATATAGTGTTAGAAAGGTTTGGTGAATGTCTGAATGATGAAATGGGAATAAATCAAGCTTACTTAAGGTATAAACTTGTTTACAAAATAGTAGCACACAAGCTATAATATTTGAATTGTCAACTTCTTTGTATATGAATACATACCTAGAAAGTCAATTGAGCATGCATTGAAACATGACATAAATATATGTGAATGATTGAATAATCATATGATTAACCAAGTTAGTAATTTGTAAATTATGCTTGTATGTATGACGAGAAACACGTATTGTGGTCCTCAACAGCCAGACATTGCTGAATCATCAAGGCAATAGCTTTTCTGGAGTGTACTGTGAGTTAACTGAAATGTTTCTAACTATGATTGAATTGTTTTTAGTTAACTTTCAGTTATTGAACGGTTACTTATATGATTATTATGATTTCGGACATGGTTGATACGAAGAGTTTGATACTTAACGAAGTGTTCTCAAATTGTATGTGAAATATAAAATGTGTACTCAACAGAATGTTGAATGCCGGACTCAGGTCTGAAGAATGTGATAAATGACATGAACATATTGAATGAAAAGTATTGATAGCATATTGTATGAATTGATTCATTCCATTGCATTGATATATATGATTAGATAAAGGAGTTGTGACCAGAGGTACCAATATGAAAAAGGGCTTTAAGCTCAGGAATTGTGCATAAAGAGCCACAGGCTCAGATAATAATGAGCCTGATATCCACAATAAATATAGGACAGTAAATGAGATGAGTTTGGTATACACAACAGATACGGGATAGTAAATAGGCACTCAGTTACAACAAAGAAAAAATAAAATGGAGTTACATGTGCATTTGGACATGATTTAGTGGTTAGGATTAGTTGGACCTATAGATGTCTATGATCATTATGCATCAAGAACATCATTTTTTAACTGTTGTACAATGTACATGTAAATTTTAAAATATGATGAAATTTATGACTGGATATGTTTGTTAATGAAATAGGACAAAATGAATATTGGTTTGCTTATGATATGTATGATGCTTTAAAATGTGTTAATGTGATTGTCCTGATGTGCCATTCCCATAGAATATGTTCTTAAATATCCTCTAGTATGTCAGGCATATTTTCTATGAGAATGCTATGTTACATCCAACCATTGCATCCAAGAGAAAAATCTATCAACTGGTTGAATCCCACTATTGAATGAAGTGTTTTTAAATCATCTAACCTCTCAAACTCTCAAGTTAAAGGCATAAAATTTTCTTAAAAAAGAAAGCACAAGGTTATGGACTGAAAAACAACCCATAATTGTCTATATATTGCTCTTCCCATAATAGAGACAACTAATAGCAACAGACCATCACAATGTTTTTGTATGGACCATAAATACCTAAGAGTATTCGAACAACTACCACAGCCCGATAGACCACATCTAATGTTGTCGCACCAATGAATCAGACCAATAATAACTAATGAACCTAGTGTTCAGAAAGAAAGAAATTCCATCTCTTACCAGTTAAATGACCATTATCTCTTCATCATCCCTCCTCTGGAAATTGTTATTGCTTCTAGCTAACACTGGCTTCCAACAACAACACAATATGGCTAATATGAACTTTTCAAATTATGTTTTAAATTTATGACAATGCTACAAGAAAATGAACATTTATTATCTTTCTGCTTGATAGATGCACCGATACGAATAATGAATAATAACAATCATATATGAATTCAAAGTTCAATAGTTAAAGAATATTTTAATTCTGCAATTAAGAAATCGACTTGTAGTTTTATTTTACAGTGAGAGAGCAAAAATTTTCATGACTTTCATAAAATCAACATCTCTTTCATTTTATTATATGACTAATGCATAAACATCATAAAACATGAATAATAAATTATATCTTATTATAAAAACTAATTTCCTTTTTTTCAATTCTTTTATATCACCAAAGCCAAACAAGTGTGCAATCTTTAATAATATTCACACAAACAAGTTGAGAAAATTTTACAAGTGGTGTAAGTAGGGACATGCCAAAAATATTAGCTCTTGTAGGGCCTATGTCTATTTTTAATACAAATTAGACCTTCCAGTAATTTAACTTAAATATAGTATAAATCAAAATTTATTTTAATTAAGCACCAATTAAGCCCTAATGAGATTCAATTAAAATTTTGTCTTTATTTAACAAATAGCATATATTTTATTGTAAAGTTTTTTAAACTTTACAACCAAATTTTGATTAAATTACTTGCCCCTTCCACTCTTTTTTTATTTGATATATAACCCATTAGGTTTTTAAATATATTGTTAATTGCTTTAAATTATATATTGAATTTTAAAACTTAAAAAATTTAATATATTTTTTATTAAAGATTTAAGTAATTTATACCCATAAGGCAAGGTTGAAATTTAACAAAACATCATAACTACACAAATATTAGACATGTCAAAGTTATATTGAGAAAATTTTTTATGCATTGTTCTTTTATTTTTGTATAATTCATTCCTTTCATCTTACAATGTTTTGATTAGATATAAAATATAGAATTAATGTATAGTCTATTTAAGTCTCACCATATTAGTTCTCTAGTAATAGTATTTAATTGTTTAATTTTTATAATACCATTCCACCTTAACCATGGATTTTTGAATTCAATACTAATTGAGAATAACGAAATATTATCCTCCATTAGCTTAGAGTGATTAATATATATTGATGACTCAACTACCACCATATAACTTGTTACCCCCAGAATTTTTTTTATGATAAATCAAGCATGATTAAATTAATGGGGTAAATTAATATGGTATTTAATAAAGTTAGCATGAATTAGCTTATGACATTAAATGAGTTAGGTAATA
>JAOSBN010070994.1:0-13124 GCA_027563595.1 Erythroxylum suave | reverse complement strand
ACTTCGCTTTCGATTCTTTCGATGTTCTTCCGTTTTTCGTCAGTTGGGATCCGGTTTCCAGATCGGGTGCCAACACCTTTCGTGAGAAACTCAACATGTTTGCACTATCACTAGGAATCTTTAGTGGGAAAACAACTTGTTAGCACTTCTTTGATGGGAAAAACAAATCGTTCTGAGAGTCGCTAGGCACCTTTGGTGTAAAAACAACCCGTTTGCACTCCTTCAGTCTAGAAAATAGGTCGTTGGCACACATTTAATGGGAAAACAGCCCATAGGCACACCTTTGGTGGAAAAAATGGCCTATTGGCACAATCATTAGGCTACTTGGATGAAAAAAACGACTTATCAGCACACCTTCGGTGGGCAAAACTGTCTGTTGGGGCATAATATGTGAAAAACAGAGCTTTGGCACACATTCTACGGGAAAAACAACCTATTGGCACACCTTTCTCAGGAAAAACAACACGTTGGCACAGTCGTGGGCACCTTCGATGAGAAAACAACCTGTTGGCATAATCACTAGGCACCTTCGGTGAGAAAATAGCCTGTTGGCACACTTTGGTGGGTAAAAAAACTTGTTGGCACAGTCGGTGAGCACTTTTGGTGGAAAAAATAACAAGTTGGCACCTTTGGTGAGAAAATAGCCCATTGGCACGATTGTTGGGCATCTTTGGTTAGAAAAAAAAAGCCAATTGGCATGCCTTTGGTGAGCAAAACTGCCCATTGGCATGATCGTTGAGCACTTTTGGTAAAAAAAAACAACAAGTTGGCACCTTCCCTGGGCACCTCCGATAAGAAAACAGCTCGTTGGCATAACTTTGGTGGAAGAAACAACCTGTTGGAACAATCGCAGAGCACCTTTTATGAGAAAACATCTTATTGACACGGTCACCGGGCACTTTTTTTAGAAAATAGCCTATTCGCACTATCACTGGGTAGCTTCGATAGGAAAAACAACTCGTTGGCACATCAGCGATGGGAAAAATAGCCTTTTGGCACAATCAATGAGCACCTTCGGTGAGCAAACAACATATTAGCACAGCTTCTGTGAGAAATAGCCTGTTAGCATTATCACCAGGTACCTTTGGTAGGAAAATAGCTCTTTGGCTCACCTTTGTAGGGAAAAACAACACATTGGCATAGTCGCTAAGCACCTTCGATGAGAGAAAAGCTTGTTTACACACCTTTGAAGGGAAAAATAACATATAGGTATGGTTGTTGGGAACCTTCGATTAGAAAACAGCCCTTTGGCACACATTCAGTGGGGAAAACAAACTATTGGCACACCTTTAGTGGAAAAAAAGAACGTTGGCATGGTCCTTAGGTACCTTCGGTGAGAAAATAGCTCGTTGGCACAACTTCGGTGGGAAACATAACCCGTTGGCACACCTTTCATAGTAGAAATAGCTTGTTGGCACAACTTTGGTGGGAAAAACATCTTGTTGTCACACCTTTTGTAGTGAAAATAGCTCGTTGGTATGATCACTATGTCACCTTAATGAGAAAACAACTCTTTGTCACTTCTTTGGTTAGAAAAACAATATGTTTGTATAGTTGCTAGGCAACTTTGGTTAGAAAACAACCCATTGGCATACTTTTGATGGTCAAAACAATCCTTGGAACACATTATGTGGGACAAATAACCTATTGGCATGGTCACTTGGAGCTTTTGGTGGCAAAAACAACCTATTGGCATTATCTTTAGGCCACTTTGGTGAGAAAAATAGCCCATTGGTACCCTTTTGGTGGGAAAAATAGCACTCTGAAATAGTCACTGGGCACCTTAATGAGAAAACAACCTATTGGCACACTTTTGGTAGAAAAAACAACTCGTTTGCTTGATCACTGTGTCAATTTGATGAGAAAACAGCTCGTTGGCACTTCTTCGGTGGGAAAAACATTGTGTCTACATAGTCGCTAGGTCACTTTAGTTAGAAAACAGCCCATTGGCACACTTTCGGTGGGCAAAACAGTTTTTGGCATATATTCTGTGGAAAAAATAACCCGTTGGCATGGTCACTTGGATCCTTTAGTGGAAAAAATAGCCTATTGACATGATCCTTGGGTCACATTAGTGGAAAAAAAAAAACCCCCCCATTGGCACCCCTTTAGTGGGAAAAATTCAGTCACTAGGCATGTTCGTGAGAAGACAGCCTGTTGGCACAAATTCAGTCAAAAAAGCAACCTGTTGGCACACCATTAGTAGTAAAACTAGCTGGTTGGCACGATCACTATGCCACCTTGGTAAGAAAACAGCCTGCTGGCATATATACAGTCAAAAAAGCAACCTGTTAGTACACCTTTAGCAGCAAAAACAGCTCGTTGGCATGATCACTATGCCACATTCAGTCGAAAAAGCAACCTGTTAGCACACCTTCAATAGAAAAAACAGCTCGTTGGTACAATCACAATGCCACCTTGGTTGGAAACCAGCCCGTTGGCACTTCTTCTGTGGGAAAAACAACATGTTTGCACAGTTGCTGGGCAACTTTGGTTAGAAAACAACCAATCGGCACACTTTCGGTGGGCAAAACAATCTGTGGCATACATTTCATGGGAAAAATAACCCATTGGCATGGTCGTTAGGAGCCTTTAGTGGCAAAAACAACCTATTGACATGATCTTTGGGCCACTTTGGCGAGAAAACAACCCATTGGCACCCCTTTGGTGGGAAGAATAGTACTTTGAAACAGTCACTGGGCACTTTCATAAGAAACAGCCTATTGGCACACCTTTGGTTACAAAAGCAGCTTGTTGGCACACATTTGGTTACAAAAGCAGCTTGTTGGCACAATCATTTTGCCACCTTGGTGAGAAAATAGTCCATTGGCAGTTCTTCAATAGGAAAAAATATATGTCCGTACAATCATTGGGTAATTTTGGTTAGAAAACAGCACATTAGCACACTTTTGGTAGCTAAAATAGTCCTTTGGCACACATTTCGTTGGAAAAATAACCCATTGGCATGGTCATTGGGAGCCTTTGGTGGTAAAAATAGCCTGTTGATATGATCTCTGGGCTATTTTGCCCATTGGCACCCTTTTGATGGGACAATAGCACTCTGAAACAGTCACTAGGTACCTTCATGAGAAAACAGCCTGTTGGCACACATTCAATTGGAAAAAGAAAACATTGGCATGGTCACTAGGCACCTTCGATGAGGAAATAGCCTATTGGCACATTTTTTCGGCTTTTTCAACAAGAAAAATAGCCCACTGACACCTATTTGGTGGGAAAATGACATTTTTAAACAGTTGTTAGGCAGCTTCGTGAGAAAACAACCCATTAGCATATCTTTGGTGGGAAAAACAACTTGGCACAGTGTTGACAGTAAAACCTATCTACTTATTTTACGCTCAAAAACCACAAGTTAACAAGTCATAACTTGTAGTTAAAAAGAGCAGATATCGATCCCACAATGATTAATGCCTAAACACTGCTTAATTGAGACACAACTTTGTTTAAGAAACAAAATTGTTAAATGTGAATAATCTGGAAAATTAAATTAAAATTTATAAGAATAAGACAGAGTAATAGATAATACCAAAGTGCAGAAAAATCGGAATTCAAGAATCTGAAGACTAGAGATTACTTTTTTCCTTATTTTGTCCTCCTTATATTTTAATGACTGAATTGTGTCTCACTCTAAATTTCCGAATGTACTAATCACCCTCTCTCAAGGTGTGACTATTTGTCCCTTATTGAATTAATGGGAATCAATTAGATTATCTCTCAACCAACATAATGACTCTACCGATTCAACTAGTTATTAAGCTATCCTATAGGTGATCAATCAACTAGTCGAGATCTCTCTTCTAACTATTCAATTAACGTGATGATTGCTAGTCTATAGGTTGCCAACTCTCGTTGTACAATCTTACAAAATTTCATCTTCCTCACTCTCTCAATTTGTTGCAAGATCATGATCGCATGGCTATACACACTAAGTTTTACTATTTATTAACCTTGGTAAATTCCACAAGCGCACGGGTCATTCGTATAGTACCTAAGGTGTCGATCCCATGAGGAAGCCTAATCTAGTACTAAAATCTAAGGTTTCCCTAAACTACAATAATTATAAACAAATAACTAATGCAAAAATTAAATCAATCAACAATCAATTATGAGAATTTAAAGTGCCGAAGTGTAAACAAAATAGTAATCACACAACCCAATTTGAAATCAACCTAGAAATCTTCAAGTGAGAGAAAGGGGATTTTAATTTAAAACTAATGAAAACCTAACCAATTATGCAATCACTGAATTAATGAGTCTAGACGGTCTTAGGGTGAATTACTCTCTCTCAATTTATAATTCTTACCTCTAATTGATGATCCCTAATTTAAATTATGGAATTGTGATCTCTCGATTCACAATTGGCCCAACACCTAAATTAGTTCTAAAATTGTCTACTAACTTACTAGGAACCTATGCTCGATCTCTCGTCACATGATTTTACCGGTTTGATTCAATTCTTTACCTATCAATTTATCTAACTATCGTTAGCCCAAATTGATTATTTTTACCCGTCTTACCCTCTCAATTTGTTACCGAATTATTAAGAGAAAAATTTGAATCATAATTAAATCAACAAAAACACAATTAATTAAAATTTATTAATCACAAGAATCAAAATCCAAAGGTAAGTATAAACAAAAACTCAACATTCAACGTAACTATTCTCAACACCTATTTCAATTCTATACATGAAAAAAATGAAATAAATGGAAAATACTTTGGGAACGAAGTTGTGGTGGCATCAACAGTAGGAAACCACCTCTTTTGAGAAGTACATCGCGTCAAACTTCTTCTCCGTGTCTCTCTACCTTTTTCTCCTTCCTCAATCTCTCGATTTCTCTCTAGGTTTCTCTCAGAATTGGCTAAATCAAGCTCTCTTGCATGACTCTCTAAGCTCTCCAAAGACTGCTGCATCTGTAACATCATGTTGTATTTATTCTGTGGAAGCCCTAGGACAAAGTTGAGGTCGAAACGATTCAAAAAATCTTGCGAAACTTGAGTTTTTGCGTAAGCTCGACGCAGGCCACAATCATTTCCCTACCTATTGCGATCATGGCCAGTACCTAAACCTTTCTATCATGATCGTAGCCTAGTATGCATAACTGTGGTTTGAATGGAAGCTCTCTATGACAACTGTGCCCGAAAGTGCACGAACGTGGCCTGACTGCTGCTAGCTTATCCTTCTCTATCATGATCGTGGCCCAATGTGCATGTTCTTGGGCTATGTCTTTGGCTCAAAACTCTTCGCACCTTCTTCATTCTTCACCGTTTACCCTAAAAGACTCACAAACTCATCACGGTACCTCAAATATATAATAATTAAGCTCAAAGACTCATACTAGCCCATAATATTCCTTAAACATCTAAACTAACACAATTAACACATAAATGCTCACTCAACATCAAATTCACACTAAATATATGACAAATTAAACCATAGAACATCATGCAATTCACAGCTATCAATATCTCTAAACTTAAACGTTTGCTTGTCCTCAAGCAAAGAAAACAACAACACACAGCAAACACAAAACACACAATGCAATGATGCAACAATGGCTTAATGTCATGAAACAAATTTAATCTTAAACACAATCTGACAAGTTATATCAAACTATTAACAGGAAAAATCTATGTCTAAGGTCTTTGAGCTAAATATACAAATTAATCAAGATCTAAATCATATACCCTTTTTAATTTTACACATAAATTAATAATTCTTTAGTCCTTCAAACTTTGTAACTGTTCCTAAGTATATCGTCATGAAAGTCAAGCTATTTACAAGTCCAGTAGGTTTTATTAAAGGAAACACACATTATTTTTTATTTGTATTTTATTGAATATGGACTTAGTCCTTTTACGTGGAGGCAAACATTGGTAATGAATTTTGATCCGACTAATCAACTAAGTCTTGTTTAAACAACTTGGTTGAGACATCATTATAGCCTTTTTACACGAAGGTACACATTTGTGATGCATGTCGATCTGGTTACTTAGCTAAATCACGTTTTCAACTGGCTACTAACTCTATTCATAACCCAAAGTTTAGTAGAATAGTAATTTATTAACAAACACAAAAAAAAATTTCAATTTATTGCCTACCTTATTGTTCTAGCTATTCGTTTTCATTAAAAAAACACTGGTAAAGTTACTTAAGTTGAAAGACCTAAAATTATGAATGAATGTGACAACCTAAAGGGTGCTAAATTAGGCTGAGTCTTAATTAGGTTGTATATTTATCCAAAGAACCCTAATTCACTAATTTTTCAAGCTAATGATCATTCACAACTTAATAGACTATGGTCAAAATTAAATGAATTTCACTTCATCTAAGAGATTGACATATTCAAACACATCACACAATGCAACCTAACACTATTATACCATAGGAAAAATCACATTCCAAAAGTAAAACACATAATCCCTCCCCACACTTAAACAACCTATTGTCCTCAATATGAGAAGGAACACACACAAACACATAAACAAAAAAAATCAAAATATAAAGTAAACAGTAAGCAATTAAAAATAAACAAAAATGAAGGCTAATTTAGGAAAGAAAATTTTAAAAAATTGGATTAGAAATAAATCCTATGGAGAAGGAGGTGGTGATGGTGTCGGAGGCAGTAATTGAACCCCTTGAGACTCAAAATACCGATGAATCCGTCGGATATCTAGACTCTGGAGTCATTGAGTCCACACTATCTCTGTGAGTGTTCTGTTGGTTTCGAAAATTGCATCCAAAACCTTCTTTCAACATTGTTCCTCTTCTTCTTCCTCCGATTCTTCACTTGTTGATTCCTTCTTTGCCTGTTGAGGTGGCGCTAAGCTCAAACTTGCCTGACTTGCCTTGATCCGAACATGTGTTTTTACATTGATATCCCTCAATTCCATTTTTACGGAATGGATGATCTCAGCCCGAAATAAGTGATGATGGTTGAGGAAGTCAGGGGGTGAAATGTTAACCCCCTCTGTTCCACACCAAAATGTTTTGTAGTGGCAAAACACTATGTATCCCATTCCTAGATGGTTACTCCACTTGCGCAAATTCGCAACAATAGCTTATAGCACGTGCTTGAATGTGCATACTAAAATACAATGGTCCATACACTACAATATGAAAAGTTCCTTGGTGGAACACTTATTAGTTTATAACTTGTCAAAAACTAGCTGACACATAAATTTGTGCAGCAACAAATGTCTGTGGGACCTGATAATAGAAACACTCAATCCTAGTAAGCTCATTCCAGTATTAAGAAGGACGGAAATCATCATATTGATCAACGATGGTAGATTCAAGGAATCCACACATCTCACACATAATTTCTACATTTAATTCATATTCTCATCCTCCTAATCTAAACCACAATTCTTTTAGATTCTAGTGGTCGTAGGTCAAAGTCATGAAAAATTCTAATGTAAGCTCTTCATAAACAGGGAATTAAAACCTAATGAATTGAGCCCATTGGATCCTCTTGGTTAGGTTTTCTACTCACTCATGCAATTCTAGCCCATCTAATGTATCAAAATCAAAATATTTAGGCACTATAACTTGTCTAACAAGAAGGTATCAGAAATGTGCACCTTCCTCCTCGGTATCGATAAGGAAACCTATCCTTTTCTCAATTTTATTCAAAACACAAACAAAAATAAAAATAACTTTAAAATTCAAATGTTCTATCAAAAATTAAACAATAAAACTAAATTTTCCATAGGTCGCCTCCCATACAGCGCTTCCTTTAATGTTGCTAGCTCGACGTTTTGTTAAGTTTAAGTTAGTTGGAATGACTGGTTTGATGGTAGCATCGCCATTAATTGCAGAGTTTGTACCTTAGCTACCATACTGCAATTACCACCATCCTTACAATTTTCTTTGCCTCGCCTTCTCCTTCCCGAATGCTTCCTCTAGAAAGAACTTCTAGGATCCTTAACATCCTCCCATTCTCTTTGAGGTTTGGGTTCTTTAGGATCCACTGGAGGTGATGGAGCTCTGTACTCTCTATCGGTGACCTTGAAGGTTATATGCTCCATCCCTGTTCTCAGAGTTAGTTCACCCCCATCAACATTAATAATTCAGCGAGCAGTGGCCAAGAATGGTCATCCAAGATTCATCGGGGTATCACAATCTTCACTAATGTCAAAAATAAATAAGTATGTGGGAAGGTAAATTTACCAACCTTTACTAGCAAATCTTGGATAACTCCTAAAGGTTTATGTGAAGTTCTATCGGGCGTCTTAACCAAAAGCTTGGTGGGCACTAACTCTCTTAACCCTAATTTTAGGTTGAAGGTTTAGGGCACCATATTTATGCTTGTGCCTAAATTCGTAAATTCCTTGTCTATGATAATTCTATTGATACTATAGGGAATGAAAAAGTCTCCTCAATCCGCTTTCTTCGTACCTATATTTGGGTCATCTTCTAGTGATCACTCTTTACCCTTCTTCGTGATGGATTCTTGTAATTTAAGCTTCATCTAGATTTGTTTCATCACCCCCTCGACGTTGTTTGGTTCAATTTCCTGTAGCTCCTCTGCTTCCCTTCTTTTATATAACTATCGCTGAGTAAAAAATTGATGCGAAAATATCCATCAGGTTACTTTAATTGAGTTACTCATGGGCTCCATTGGAAGACCTTCTTTACCTTCTCCTTTCTCTTCTTCCTTCTCCTGCACTTGTGCAGCTTTTCCGTCCTATGTCTAACTTATAACCAAGATAAATTCCTTCGAATTGGACTTGGTATTGCTAAGAAGAGTTCTAACATTCTATGTAGATATTGCTTCCGCTAACTGGCCCACTTAGACTTCTAAATTATATATGGACGAGGTATGATTCGTCATTACTTGCTCAAATTTACTCTTGAGCCTCCTATATGCCTCTTAACTTGTCCAAAATCCTATCCAAATTTGACACCATCGAGGTTGCTTTATCCTACTAAAAGCTCGATTGCCCGTGAGGCCTGAATTACCCTTCATTGTTGTTGTTTGACTAAGAGAAGTTAGGGTAGTTCTTCCACTCGGGGTTGTACGTGTTAGAATAAGGATTGCTATCCCCTCCTTGTCCAAATTGCACCCCCATATAGTTTACTTGCTCGTAGTTATCTTCTTTCGTCAGGTAGCAGTCCATGGTGTCATGATCTAATTGTCCACATAACTCAAATAGCAACTGTACAGCTTTAACTTGAGATGATGATCATGCCCTCTTGTTGCTAAGTTGTCACATCAAATTGTCAATCTTTGCCTGCATCTCCATCATTTGATCGACTGCGATAACTCCCTTATGTTGTCTAAAGGTAGCATGTTTCCGACCTCGCTCATTCACCTATAAGCAATTGTTGCTCGCCAACTCCTCTATTAGCTCCTCTGCTTCATCAACCGTCTTCTGCTTTAAAGATCCTCCCCACACTGTATCGATTGTGCCTCTAATAGGTCAGTTTACTTCATTATAGAACATCTGCAAAAGAAACTCCTTGGGTAGATTGTAGTGTGGGTCCTTATATCGCTCCCACGCTTCGTAAATTGACTCCCTGTCACCTTGTTAGAAATTTGTAATTTTGTTGATGATCTTTATGGTCTTTGTCAAATGGAAGCACTTGTCGAGAAAGGTACACACCAGTTGATCCCACATCATGATGATAATAGGGCTTAGTGAATGATACCAAGCGTTCACTCTATCTCTAAGCATGAAGGGAAACAATCTAATTCTAACAGCATCCTCTGACATCTGGTGATACTAGAAAGTATCACAAATCTCAAGGAATCTCACAATGTGTGCGTTTAGATCCTCATTCGCTAATCTATAAAATTGGATGTTTTTTTGAAGCATGTTCAGGAGGGCTAGCTTAATTTCGAACGAGACCACTTGAAATCATAAAGTCCATTAGGATCCGTTTTTGCCATCCAGGGTTCACTTCCTGATCCACGTTCCTTTGAAACTCCTCGACCATTGTTGACTTTTCTATCTCTTCTTCCTCCTCTCACCAAGCTTTCCTAAAGGTTCGTTCTAATCGCGTAATGTCTAAATCTAATGTCTCAGTTGCACGATTCGAACCCTTTATGACTCGTGTTCATGTAAGAGCACGATTCTAAAGAAGAAACAAAAACAAAAATTAAAGACTGCTTTAACGCCTTAAACTATAGAACTAAATGTCACCTTCCCAAGCAACGGCGCCAAAAACTTGATTGTAAGGTTATACATGCTAAGTTTTACTATTTATTAACCTTGGTAAATTCTGTAAGTGCACAGGTCATTCATGTTGTACCTAACGTGTCGATCCCATAAGGAATCCTAATCTAGTATTAAAATTTAAGGTCATCCTAAACTAAAATAATTCTAAACAAATAACTAATGCAAAAATTAAATCAATCAACAATCAATTATGAGAATTTAAAGTGCCAAAGTGTAAACAAAATAGCATTCACACAACTCAATCTAAAATCAACCTAAAGATCACCAAGTGAGAGAAAGGGGATTTTAATTCAAAACTAATAAAAAACCTAACCAATTATGCAATCACTAAATTAATGGGTCTAGATGGTCCTTGGGTGAATTACTCCTCCTGAGTTATAATTCTTACCCCCTAATTGATGATCCCTAATTTAAATTATGGAATTGCAATCTCTTGATTTGTAATTAATCCAAAACCTAAATTAGTTCTAAAATTGTCTACTAACTTATTGAGAACCTTTGCTCGATCTCTCGTTATATGATTCTACAGGTTTGATTCAATTCTTTACCTATCAATTTGCCTAACTCTTGTTAGCCCAAATTAATTATTTTTACCCAGCTCACCCTCTCAATTTGTTGCCGAATTATTAAGAGCAAAATTTGAATCATAATTAAATAAACAAAAACACAATCAATTAAACTTTATTAATCTCAAGAATCAAAATCCAAAGGTGAGTATAAACATAAACTCAACATTCAATGCAACTATTCTCAACACCTATTTCAATTCTATAGATGAATAAAACTAAATAAATAGAAAATAATTCAGGAATGGAGTTACGGAGGTAGCAACAGTGGGAAACCATCTGCTCTGTGAAGTGCGTCACGTCAAGCTTCTTCTCCATGTCTCTCTTCCTTTGTCTCCTTCCTTAATCTCTCAATTTCTATTTAGATTTCTCTTAGAATTGGCAAAATAAAGCTTTCATGCATGACTCTTTAGGTTCTCCAAAGGCTGTTGCATCTGTCACATCATGTTTTATTTATTCTATGGAAGCCCTAAGTCAAAGTCAGGGTCGAAACGATAATTATTGAGTGGGTTGTGTGATTTCTAGGTTGATTTTGGATTGGGTTGTGTGATTTGCCACTTGTTTATATTTCTGAAGTTTAATTTTTGCAATTGATTGTTTGATTGATTTATTTTCTACATTAATTTTTATTTAGATTTAGTGTGAAATTTAGTTAAGCCTTAGATTTAGGATTGGATTACCCTCCCCGTGGGAACGATACCTTAGGTACTACGTGAACAACCCGTGTGCTTACAGTATTATTGAGGTTATAAATTTTAAAACTTAGCACATGTAACCTGTCAATCGTCTTCCTCATCCGAGAAGATCGGGAAAGGTACCATATAATCAGCTCAGATGTTCTTTTTCCCTTATCCCAAGACTTGGTTTCAACTAGATGATTGATCGTGCTTTGCTGACAACTTAATACACGACATACTGGCTTTCAAGTAGTAGAAGATGGAAGAGACTGGAGATTTGAAATTTGGTTGGGGAGAAGTGAGAGTGTTTAGAGGTTCTAAACTTAGAAAGATAAAGTTAAATTGAAAGTGAGTGAAAAAGTTAAGCAAGAAATGAATATATATAGGTGAACGGAGGGTAAAATGGTAAAAATTGAAACTAAAATTTGTGTGTCCCCTTTTTACCCTACAACAGGCCATAGTCGTGGCCTACAATTTTTGCACCAATTTCTGATTTTTTTTCTTCTTTTGTTCTTTCGCACTTTTCTGAAATCACTTCTTAACTTGTTATGGCCCTTTCACCTCTCTTTTTCTTACTTCCTTGATCATCAAATTCATGTCGAAGTCTTATGCCTTCCTGATTTTATTAGAACGAAACAACCTAACTATGAAATTCAACTATCTAATAATCAAAGGAAATAACATTGAATTAACAATCCATAGGTTGCCTTCCATGCAGTGCTTTTTTTAAAGTCGGTTGCTCAATGCTCTTTTTGTGCTCAAAGTGGTTCATATGAATTGTGAAATGGTAGCGCAGTCATTAATTTTATCATTTGCAAATGAGGTACCATGTCTTAGGTTCCACCTTCCTTCTCCTTCTCCTTAATATTTTCCCATTATTCTCGATATTCAATTTTGATGATGTTAACTGGAGGTAAAGGAGGACTATTATCTTTCTTCAACACCATAAAGGTTATTTGATTATCTCCTACCTTTAGAGTTAGTTTATCCCCTATCAATGTCAATTATTGAGTGGGCAACAGCCAAAAATGGTTGTCCAAGGACCGTAGGGGTTTCTACATCTTCTCTGTATCCATTATAAAAAAGTCCATGGTGAAGGTAAAAATATCAATCTACAATGGGACATCCTTAATGATCCCCTTCGACTGATGAATTGTTCTGTCTGTTGTCTTCACTAGCATCTTTGTGGGTTCTAACTCTCCTAACACCAATTTTTGACTAAAGGTATAGGGAATCATATTGGTACTCGCTCCTAAAAATACAAATGCCCTATTTATGTTGACTCCATCGATACTGCAAGGAATGTAAAAATCCCCTAGGTCCTCTTTCTTCTATATTATGTTAAGGTTTTCTTCCACTATATGCTCCTCAACCTTCTTTTTGACTGGTTCCTTTAGTGTGAGCTTCATTTATAGATGTTTCATTATGTCCTCAACCATGTTTAATTCAATCTCCGTAGGATTCCTCATCGCCTTACTTGAAATTGACTTTCTCTAAGCTAGAATAGGTACAAAAACTCAGGTTAAGGTTCCTTGATTGGCTTCCTTACAAGCTCATTGATCGCGGCTTATCGTACAATCCTAAGATTGATCCTTGGAAATCGGTCAAAATCAATTTATACCAAGAATTGCAATACAGGATGCAACCTCGGGTCGACTCTCAAGGAACCAGTGCAGAA
>JAOSBN010070974.1:0-13125 GCA_027563595.1 Erythroxylum suave | reverse complement strand
ATCATATTCACTTCTGCTCAACACACAACTCAGGAAGAACTTGGCCTTTGAATTTAGTTGAAATCTGGCTTTGTGATCAGCTGACCATCTGTTCTAAGAAATGACATTTCCTTCATCATCTACTGGTTCGTGTGGTCCATTCTCAATGATATCCCAAAGATCAATATGTGTGGATTCTATGAAGAGTCGCATCCTGTCTTTCCAATAATGATAATCTTCACCATTGAACGCAGAAGGTCTTGTGGCAGAGGCACCTTCAGTTATAAAAACATGCGATTCTGCCATGGATTTTTATCCTCACTTTGTAAAGGTGGTCCTTGAAAACCAAGCTCTAATACCAATTGAAGTAAATCACACGTTAGTATAGACTTTACGTACAAGAAACTCGATACACAGAAGAGGGGTTGAAAGGTGTATCCTGTTTTTGTAAATACGAAAATCTTGTTAAGAACTTCTTTTTCTCATTGAAAAGATATCACAAAATTATTACGTAGTGAAATCAGAACTAACTTCTATATTGTAGTTTAATAACAAAATAAAATGAAGTAAGGATAGAAAGAAAACACTATGATTTTTATACTGGTTCACCCCAAACCATGGGTTACGTCCAGTCCTTAGAGTTTGTCTGAGTGTTTCACTATACTCTAATCAATTACAAGGATTCTTTTCTCTTCCAGAGCCTCTTCAGGTCTCTTACACCAAGGAATATTTTTTGAGCTATCTTAGCCTCTCTAGCCTATCTGCCTTCTCTTTCTCTCAGTAGAAAAAGATATCGTGAGCTATTATTACAGAATGTTTAGCTCTCTCAGTATCGCACTACAGAAATTCTCTTTTCTAAGTAAGCACTCAAAGATCACTGATTTCTCAAAGTTGTAAAACTTGTAAAGTTCACGATTAGCTCGAAAGCTTCAACTAGGACTAGTATTTATAGCCTAAGTCTCTAACTGCTTCTTGATCTTTGATAACCACTTCTTGATTCTTGATAACCATCATTTAGTTGAGTTCTGTAACTAACTCCAACTAAGTAACCGTCCGATGTGATACTGTATCATCTTGCGTCTGTATGTTTGCATCTATGTCTTTGCGTCTATGTTTTTGCATCTATCTCTTTGTGTCTATCTCTTTGCGTCTATCTCTTTGCGTCTATGTTTTTACGTCTATCTCTTTGTGTCTATCTCTTTGCATCTATGTTTTTGTATCTATCTTTTTGCGTCTATCTCTTTGTCTTGCGTCTACATTGTTTTTCTGTCTATATCTTTCCGTCTATGTTGTCTTGACTTCGTCTGTGTCCTGTACTTCGTCTGCACACTTAACACACTTGTCAAAACGTTCATTTGTTTCTGTTATTATTATTATTTGATTTTCATCAAAATTGATCATCGTAAAGTCCTCTTGACTTAGCAAGAATTAGCTTGATAGAGTTTTAAAATGGTATATTTATTTCTACGTTTGTAAAGGTCTTCTCTTTCATATTCCTCTTCTTTTGATTTAACTAACTTTTTTACCTTCATTGAACTTTGAGTTGGAGGTTCATCTTTCTTCACTCCTTTTTTATGTTTTCACCTCCATTAGTAAGGAAGATCCAGATTGAATTTCCTTACCGCTTCTCAATGTCATTGCACTCACATTTTCCTTAAGATTCACCACTGTTTGTGAAGGTAATTTCCCTAATGCTTATGTTTTTAACTTACCAACCAAGTGGTTAATTGAGTAATCTAAATTTCAAAGTTATAAAGGCTTACTCTTGTTTCTTGTTGAAATTATCAAGTATTTGTAGCAAGTGCCTTATCAATACCATCGAAAGACATACTGCATTTAAATATTAAGCTTGAATATATGTAGGTTCTTATGGTTGTCTATCAAAATTGTGAGATTAATCTCTTTGTTACCCTTATTGACTTCCATAGCTAAAGTTCTTATGGTTCCTCCATCTTGGATTATAATGGTTAGAATAAGGGTTATATTTTCATCGAGGTTTAACAGGAAATCTCCCTACTGCATTATCTTTTTGAAGGGAGTCTTGTTGTAATGTAGGGCATATATCCTTATAATGTCTAGAGCATGAGTATATTCTACACACTCGAATGAACTATAATTGACCTATAGCCATTTAATAAACTAAAGCAAATAAATCCAAAATTTTATCCTCACAATTAATATTACTTACCTCATTCATGCGCTTAATAGTTCTATCCATCCCTACCCAAAATGTTGAGAATTTTCAGCCATGTTTGGTATTAATTGTCTGGTCACTTCAAGTGTTTTATTTGCCAAAGCTTCTCCATTAGCTATATCGATCATATTCCTATCCATTGGTAATAGCCCTTCATAAAAGTACTAAATTAAAAGTAGCTTGAGAATTTGATTATATGGGCAACGAACATATAACTCCTTAACCTCTCATAATACTAATATAATGTTTTTCCGGTAAATTGTCGTATTCTACATGTCTCCTTTTTAATATTGGTTGCTTGTAATGCAAGAAAAAACTTCTCTAGGAGCAATCTTTTCATCTCATTCCATGCCATCACTAAGCCAAAAGGAAGATAATATAACCAATCTTTTGCTTTATCTTTCATTAAGAATGGAAAGGCTTTAAGATTAATTTATTCTTCAGTTACTCCTAATGACTTCATTCCAGAGATAGCAATATGAAATTCTTTCAATTTTTGTGTGAATCTTCATCTGCATGACCACAAAAAAAGGAGTAATTGAATCAAACTAAATTTTGATTCGAAATCTATCTTAGTATTTGGAAATTGTATGCGTAAGGGTTGTTAATTCAAATTTGGTGCTGGTAACTCCCTCAATGTTCCAGTGTTTGGATTTCCCATCTTGTTTTTAACTTTTAAGAAATTAGATTCTTCACCAATTGTTAGATCTATCTTGACTTTCTCTTCTATGGGTGAATGGCCACTTCTTTGCTTATTCTTTTTCCTTACACAATGCGATGTCTTCTCATTTCTAGGTTATATTGTAATTTACTTATATGAGAAGAACAAGTCATACAAAACAAAAGATTAGCAATAAACTATAAAATAATGCAAATAAACTAAGAGACTGGTTAGTTCCGCTTTTGTTTTTTTGATGTAGTTATTAGTTTTTATTTTTCTTTCAAATAAAAATAAAAACATTTTGGTTGTCAATTATATATTATATAAAACTTAAATATAAATTATTTTTAATTAAAAAATTTATTTTAATCTCTTATATAATATTTACTAATAAATTATTAATAGATATATTTTTTAATTAAAATAAATAATTTAAATTTTAACTTTTTATTATAAATTAATATCTATTTTAATTAATAATAAATAATTTATGTAATTTGAAGATAGTTTAAATTAATTATATTTATTAATATTTATTAAATTAAATTGATTTTATTTAATTTAGGTAATTAAATAAAATTATTAACTAAAATTAAGTTATTCATAATTTTTATTAATAATTAATTAAATATATAATATTAAATTAAATTACCCATACTTCTAATAATTAATTTATTAATTTATTAAATATTTATATTTAGTTGATAGTAAATAAAATTGTTAAAAAATAACATCAAGAACTCTAGTAACATTATCGCTGACACGCAAGATTTGGAGAGGTTCAATAGTATGTAGCCTTATCCCTGATTAATAGAGAGGTTGTTTCCAAATGAACCACATGAAGAGGAGAGAGAGAAAGAGAAAATGGAATAAAATAAAATAATTCCAACGATGATGATGATGATGATGATGATGATGATAATAATAATAATAATAATAATAATAAAACTTGTTAATAATAATAACAATAACAACAACAACAACAGCAATAGCAACAACATCAACAACAACAACAAGAAAATAATAATAATAATAATAATAATAATAATAATAATAATAATAATAATAATAATAACAACAACAACAACAACAACAACAACAACAACAACAATATGAAGAAGAACAACAACAATAACAATAATAATAATAATGAACAAGGCTTAGACTAAAGTTTTAGAAGGTAAGTACTAATTATTTACAAGTATTAGCTAATTACTAGAGAGGAGATTTACAAGACTTATAAGAACTATAGGGATCTCTTTATGAAAAATAGACATAGAAAACAAAATTCACTTCTTATGGTTTTCATAATTTTTGAAAATTGGAAGAAACCAAAACCAAAAACTCAAATAAACAGTTTTTTTGTATCAAATTTGAAAACAAAAACTAAAAAATAAATAAAAATAGAAATAAATAGGCGCTAAGAAACTAAAATAATTCTCAGTAGCGTCGCCAAAATTTTGACCAGGTTGAATCCCAAGAGAAACGAAAACTACTTTCTTAATTTCAATTGTTCAAAAAAAGGGATTCTCTAATTAAGTAAATAATAAACTAATTTAACAAGTAATCAAAATAAATCAACTAAATATTAAAGTGAGGAATTCAATGATACTTAACTTCGATTAAAGCGAAATATCTCATCCAATTGTAACATTGATTATTGGTCTAAAAAGAATAAATTTTCATAATTAGGCAATTAGCTTAAAATATATTACGATAGCCATAATAAGTCTCAAATTTTCCTAAATTAATTAGTTCAAACCTAGTATTCAAACCAAAACTTACCATAAATTGATTATGTATGATAACATTTCGTATCAGTCAAATGATAACAATAAACTTAGTTAAAAAGACTAAACCCTAAATTGAATAATTGAGATAGTTATAACTATTCAATTTAATTTTTTCACATAAGTTAAATATGATAATTCATAAATACCCTATTAGCTACTTGAATCAATTATTTAAGACAATCATGGATCATTGAATCCATAAATTATGATCATAGGTTTTCGATATGAACAAGCTTTAATAATTTAACATCGATATTCTAGAAGCACATGGGTCGTTTGCAACGTACCTAAGGTATCGATCCTATGAGGAGGGTCAATCTTATCGTAAAATCTAAGCCTAAAAACAATTTGCAAAAACTCAAAATGAACAAGACTAAAGCTAGAAATTATTTCAATCATGCAATCAATTCAAGGAATCAAATTCAAAAATATAAACACATAACAGATGCAACAACAAATTAAGAATCAACCTAAAAGCTAAAAATTGAGAGAAAGAGGAATTTTGTCCAACTTTAATGAGAATCTAACTGATTATGAATTTAACGGATTACCGAATCTACACGGTCCTAGGATTAATTACTATCTCTTAAGTTATAATCATTAACGCTTATCATATTATAGAAATTGTAGTCTTTTGATTCACATTTTATCCAACCTAAATTGGATCTTAAGTTGTCCAAAAACTACTGAAAATCTATGCAAGATCTCTCTTTACACAAATTTACTTGTTTGGTTTAATTCTTGTCTTATTAAATTACCTAACTCTCATTAGCTCAATTTAATGATTTTCATTCGGTTCACCCTCTCAATTTATCACCAAATTATGAAATGTAGAATTTAAATCATGAGAAATCCAATAAAAACACAACAATCAAATTTCGTTAATATCAAAGATAAAATATCCCGAAGGTGAGTTTAGACAATCCTCAACATTTGACAAATCCATCATCAACAGATATCCCAAATTCGATACAACCATAAAAATTGAAACTATATTGAAATTAACTCAGAATGGATGATGAAGGCAGCAACGGTGGGAATCCTCCTATTCTAGGAAGTACTTCGAATAGGCTTCTTCTCCAAGTCTTCTGCTCTATTTGTTCTCCCTCGTCCTGTAACTTGATTTCATCCCGATTATTGCTCCCATTTGGTTGATTGCTTAAAGCATGACATAAAAAGGTAGAGTTTGCAAGAAATTTGGAAGTTTGAAATTTTTGTAGAAAGGTGCGAGTGCGTTTGGACATTGAAATATAGAGATATAAAGTAAAAGTGAAAGAGAATGAAAAAGTGAAGTTAGAAAGGAATATATAGGTGGATGGGGGTTAAAATGGTAAAATTTCCATTAAAATTTGCATGTTTCCCTCTTCTGCCCAACTTTCATTTTTCTTCTTTTGTTCTTTTTCACAATTTTTCCAAAATCACTTCTCAATTCTTTTGTTGTCCTTACACCTTTCTTTGTGTACTTGATAGATGATCCAATTTCTATCAAATTCCTATTTCTTTTTTATTTTATTTGGAAAAAAATCCTAACTACAAAATTCAATATTTCTAATAAAAAAATCAACAAAAATAAATTTTCATTGGTTGCCCCCCATGCAACATGTCTTTTAATGTCGGTAGCTCAACACTCTTTTTAGCTCACGGTGGTTCGAATGACTAGTGCAATGGTAGTGTAGTCATTAATCTCAAAATTTGTACCTGAGCTACTGTTTCCACCATTCTTATGATTTTCCTTTCCTTGCCTTCTTCTACACGATCACTTCTTCCTGAATGCATTCCTTGGATCCTCGATATCTTCCTGTACTCCTCGAGGTTATTTTTTGGAGGTAACGGAGAACTATAGTCTTTCTTTGACTTCTTGGAGGTTATATGCTCCTTTCCTACTCTCAAAGTTAGTTCACCTCCATCAATGTCAATTATTGAACCAGCAATAGCAAAGAACGGTCGTCCAAGAACCTTAAGGGTTTCCAAATCTTCCCCAATATCCAATAAATAGAAATCTCTGGGAAAGATAAATTTATCAACTTGTACGTGCATATCCTTAATAATCCCTTCAGTTGATGCACTGTTATGTCGGCTGTCTTGACCAACATCTTAGTGGATACTAACTCTCTTAACCTCAACTTCTGACTAAATGTGTACGACATCATGTTGATACTGACTCCCAGATTCATGAATGCCCTATCTATGATGACTCCATTAATACTACAGGGAATATAAAAATCTTCTGGGTACTCTTTCTTCTCTTTGATGTTATGGTATTCTTCCAGTATTTGCTCCTTAACCTTCTTCTTGATGGATTCCTTTAATGTGAGCTTTGTTTGTAGTTGTTCTGTTACTTTCTCAACTTTGTTTTGATCAAGCTCCTTCAAATTCCTTGTTGTCTTATCTGAAAATAACTTCCAATGAGCAAAAATAAGGTATAGAATTCTAAGTCGAGTTGCCTTAATTGGCTTAGTTACAGGCTCACTTATAAGGATTTCCTTAATTACTTGACTTCCTCCTTTATCTCCTTCTTCCTTCACCTATTTAGGTTCCTTATCTTGGGTTTGAATAATGGCCACCATTCTTTCTTTTAGATTAGACTCAATATTGTAGCACTCTGAGTAGATATAACTTCTGCTAATTACCTACCTGGACCTCCAAATTGTGTATTGACGAGGCATGGTTCTTTATTACTTACTCAAATTTGCTTTCGAGCCTCCTATGTGCATCCTCTATGCCTCCAATTTTAAACAAAATCTTTTCCAACATAGATTCCATTTAGCTTGATTTATCTTGTTAGAAGCCCATTTATCCTTGAGTTCTAAAATGTCCTCTAACACAATTTGTTCAAAAGAAGTTAGAGTGGTTTTTCCACCCGATGTCGTAGGTGTTAGACTAGGGATTGTTTCCCCCTCCTTGTCTATATTACGCCCCCATATAATTTGCTTACTCCGAATCGCCTTCCTTCATTAAGTAACAGTCCATAGTATTAGAGTCCATATGTGCATATGGCTTGCACTTTAGTTGTACGACCTTTACCGGAGTTGAGGACAAGGCCTTCATGCTGTTGATATGTCACATCAAATTATCAATCTTCGCTTACATTTCAGTCATTTGATCAACAACTACAATTCCTTTTTTCTCTCTGAAGGTAGTAGGTTGCCTCCCTCACTCATTCATCCGTAGGCAGTTGTTGCTCGCCATCTCCTTTATTAGCTCTTCCGCTTCATCAACTGTCTTCCTCATCAATGATCCTCCTAAAGTTGCATCGACGTGCCTCTCATTAGTGGGTTGACTTTATTGTAGAAAGTTTACAATAGGAATTCCTTGGGTAAGTTGTGGTGTGGTTACTTCCATTGCAAATCCTTATATCTCTCCCACGCTTCATAAATTGATTCCCCATCACCTTGCTGGAAATTGGTAATTTCCTTGATGATCTTAGTGGTTTTAGTCAGAGGGAAACACTTATCTATGAAGGAGCAAACTAGCTAATCCTACATTGCAACATTGGCTGGGCTAAAGGAATGGTTCTATGCCTTTGCTCTATCTCTAAGGTAAAGGGAAAAGCCTAATTCTAACTGCATCCTCTGACATCTGATGGTAGCGAAAGGTATGAAAAATTGCCAAAAAGTTCACTATATGTGCATTTAGGTTTGCATTTGCTAATCTATAAAACAACACATTCTACTGAAGCATATTGAGGAGGGTTAGTTTTATCTCAAATGACAATGCTTGAATGGGCGGCCTAGCTACTCCTTGATTGGCCGCATTGAACCTCGATCTCATGAAGTCCATGAGGTTCCATTGTTGACATCCGTAGTTCACTTTGTGGTCCATATTTTGTTGAAACTCCTCAGTGATTGTTGATTTCTTCTTCTTCTTACCAAGCTTGCCTAATGGTTTGTTCTAGCCGAGTGATATCTAAGTCTAGTGTTTCAATTGCACGACTCAAACCTCTTATGACTCTTATGTTCATGCAAGAGCATGATTTCTGAAATAGAAAAGAAAGAACAAAAACAAAAATTTAAAACTAATCTAAATGTCTTAAACTATAAAACTAAATTAATTGCCTCATTGGCAGCGATGCCAAAAACTTGATCGCAGGTTTTTTATACGAAAAAGTTTTAATAATTTAACGTCAATATTCCACAACCGCATGGATAGTTCGTGTAGTACCTAAGGTATCAATCCCATGAAGAGGGTTAATCTAATATTAAAATCTAAGGCCAAAAACAATTTGCAATAACTCAAAATGAACAAAACTAAAACAAGAAATTATTTCAATCACACAATCAATTCCAAAAATCAAATTCGAAAATATAAACAAGTAGCAGATGCAACACAAATTTAGAATCAACCTAAAACTACCAATTGGGAGAAAGGGGAATTTTATCTGACTTTAATGAGAATCTAATTGATTATGAATTTAAGGGATTATCGATTCTAGATGATCTTAGGGTTAATTACTCTCTCTCTAAGTACTAACTATTTACAAGTACAAGCTAATTACTAGAGGGGAGACTTAAAAGACTTATGAGAACTACATGGATCTCTTTACGATGGATCCTTCACTAAAAAATAGAAATAGAAAACAAAATTCACTTTTTATGGTTTTCATTATTTTTGAAAATTGGAAGAAACTAAAACCAAACACTCAAATAAATAGATTTTTGTCTATCAAATTTGAAAACAAAAATGGAAAAATAAATAAAAATAGAAACAAACGAGCCCTAAGAAACTAAAATAATTCTCAGTAGCGATGCCAAAATTTTGAATAGGTTCAATCCCAAGAGAAATGAAATCTAATTTCTTAATTTCAATTGTTCAAAAAAAGGTGTTTGTAATTAAGTAACTAACAAACTAATTTAACAAGTAATCAAAATAAATCAACTAAATATTAAAGTGAGGAATTCAATGATACTTAAGTTGGATTAAAGGGAAATATCTCATCCAATTGTAGCATTGATTATTGGTCTAAAAAGAATAGTTTTCATAAATTGGGCAATTACCTCAAAATATATTAAGATAACCATAAGAAGTCTCAAAATTTCCTAAATTAATTAGTTCAAACCTAGTATTCAAAAATTACTTAAATTGATTATATATGATAACATTTCATATTAGTCAAATGATAGCAATAAACTTAGTAAAAAAGAATAAACCCTAAATTAAATAATTGAGATAGTTATAACTATTTAATTTAATTTTTCTTCATAAGTTAAATATGATAATTCATAAATAACCTATCAGCTACTTGTATCAATTATTTAAGACTATTATGGATCATTGAATCCATGGATAATGACCTAAAGTTTCCGATATGAAAAAGCTTTAACAATTTAACCTCAATATTTCGCAAGCACACGGGCTGTTTACATAGTACCTAAGGTGTCAATCCTACAAGAAGGGTTAATCTAATCCTAAAATCTAAGGCCAAAAATAATTTGCAATAACTCAAAATGAACAAAACCAAAGCAAGAAATTATTTTAATCATGTAATCAATTCCAAGAATCAAATTCGATAATATAAATAAGTAGCAGATGCAACATCAAATTGAGAATCAACCTAAAAACTACCAATTGAGAGAAAAGGGAATTTTATCCAACTTTAATGAGAATCCAACTGAATATGAATTTAATGGATTACTAGCTCTACTATGTTGATTACTCTCTCTTGAGTTATAATCATTAACCCTAATCTAATGATGGGAATCGCAATCTCTCAATTCATAATTTATCCAAAACCTAAATTAGATCTTAAGTTGTTTAAAAGCTACCGAAAACCTATGCAAGATCTCTCTTTACACAAATTTAGCGGTTTGATTTAATTCTTGTCCTATTTAATTACCTAACTCTTGTTAGCTCAAATTAATGATTTTCATTCAGTTCACCCTCTCAATTTATCACCAAATTATGAAGTACATAATTTAAATCACATGCAACCCAATAAAAACACAACAATCAAATTTCATTAATATCAAAGATAAAATATCCCGAAGGTGAGTTTAGATAATCGTTAACTTTCAACAAATATATCATCAATGGCTATCCCAAATTCTTTACAATCAAAAAAATTGAAACTACATTGGAAATAGACTCGTAATGGATGAAGAAGGTAGCAACGGCAGGAAAATTCCTGTTTTAGGAAGTACTTTGCGTAGCCTTCTTCTCCATGTCTCTCTTCCATCGTTTCTTTCTTGACCTCTTGATAAACTTTCTAGGGTTTTAGAATTGTGGCTGATGCAAAAGCTCCCTAACCTCTATTCTTCATGTGCTTTAAATACCTTGGTAGCCTTAGGGTTTTTTTGGGATTGAAACAGTCCAAAAAAGTCCCTTGAAACTTGATGTTTTCATTTGTCTCTGTGTTTGCCTGATGCATTTGTCACGATCATGGCTATCAGGACATGATTGTGGGCTGTGGCATAGTATTCTGCCACAATCGTGGCCCATATGCTGTAATCGTGGGTTGGCTCCATTGTTTCTGTCACGATCGTGGCGACCGTTGCTTTAGCTAGAAAGTCTTCAAAATTTTCCCGTTCTTCGATGTTGGCCCTGAAACACTAACAAACACATCAAGGTATTTTAAAAAATAATATTTAAGCTCAAAGACTTATACTAACCCATAAAAACACTTAAACATACTAACTAACGTAATTATAACCTAAACACATACTAAACACTTAAATTAACACTTAATACATATCAAACTACACCCTAAAATATGATGCAATTCACACTTATCAACATCCCCACACTTAAACATTTGCTTATCTTGTCCTCGAGCAAAGACAACAACAAACACATAACAAACAGAAAACACACAATGTAGTAATGAGACAATGGCTTCAACTTCATGAAATAAATTTAATTTTAAGCACAATCATCAAGTTATATCAAATCATTAAGATGCGAAATCTGCGTCTAGGGGCTTTAAACTAAATATACAAATTAATCCAGATCCAAGTGTTAGTTTATTTACCCTTTTCAATTGCACACACATATTAATAATTCTTTGTTCATTCATACCTTGTAACTACTCCTTAGTACCTTTTCATGCAAAGTCAAGCTATTACAAGTTAGGCTAGTTTTTGTTAAGAACATACATTTTTTTTAATTTAAACACGAACTTAGTCTTTTACTTGGAGGCAAATATTTGTGATGAATATCGATTTGGTTACTTGACTAAGTCATTTTTATTAAACAACTTGGTTGAAACACCATTATAGCTTTTTGACGTGGAGGCACAAATTTATGATGCGTGTCGATTTGATTACTCGGTAATATCTTGTTCTTAACTAGCTACTAGCTCTATTCATAACCCAAAGGCTAGCAAAATAGTTATTTAATTAGCAACAAATATTTTTTAATTACCTACCTTGTTTTTAACTACTCGTTTCCATGAAAAAATACTAGTTAAGCTAATTAAGTCGAAAGAACTCAAATTATGAATGAATGAAGAAATTTAGAGGGTGAAAACTGACACTAAATCTTAATTAAGCTGTATATTTATTCAAAAACCCCAATTCACTAATTTTGTGAGCTAGTGATTCTTTCAGCTTAATAGACTATGTTCAAAATTAAATCAATTCCAGTCCATATAAGCCATTGACACATTTAAACAATTCATAAAAATGCAACCTAACAATCATACAATATGCAAAATCAGACTCAAAAGCAAAACTGATAACCCTCCTCACACTTGAACAATACATTGTCCTCAATGTGAGAAGGGACAAACAAACACATAAAATATAGAAGAAATATAAATGAACGTAAAATAATAATAGAGATGAAAACTAATTTGAAAAAAAGAGGTTAAACAAAATCTCATGGAGAGGGAGGCAAAGGTGGTGTTGGAGCAATTGAATGCCCTGAGCCTTAAAATATCGATGGATCCGATAGATATCTTGGCTTTAGCGTCGTTGTTTTTAGGCCATCTCCTTCATCATTCTGATGTTCTCTGTAAGTGTTTTATTGTTTTTGGAGACTGTATCCAAAAATTTTTTCCAGCCTTGTTCTTCTACATCTTCTTCCTCCTCAGAATCTTCACTAGTTGAGTCCTCTTCTGCCTGTTGAGGCGACGTTGAACTCAAACTCGCCTGGCCGACCCTAATCTTAACATGCATCTTTCGGCTGATATCCTTAAGTTCCATGTTGTGGGAATGAAGATTTTAGCCTACCATAAATGGTTATGATTTAGGAAGTCAGGGAGATGAACAGTTAACCCGCTTCAATCTATGCAATAATATCAGCAATGTCAAAAACTAGATGTTGGATCGGGAAAAGAAAGCATGCCATGTTTGGAGAAATGGTAGATTTCAAAACTTTTTAGAAATCTTATTTGCTCAGAAGCAATATATCCAAATCATCATGCCAATCTATACATGATATGGTCTAAGGATAATAATAAACATAAACAAGATGGTGATATTACCAACTCCTTCGCTACAGCTTTAATTTCTCGCTGCGCTATCCTCTCCTTCTTCTTGTATCCAAAGCCTTTGCTTTTGAAT
>JAOSBN010070948.1:0-13127 GCA_027563595.1 Erythroxylum suave | reverse complement strand
TACAGGTGACTCCCATGCCTTGTGCTCAAATCGCAGTAAAAACCATCCTGCATTCCAACAGTACTGGGGTAGTATGAGCTACCTCAGAAGCGTGGGCTGCCGTGGAAACGTGGTGGACTTATAAGATTTGGTTTCACCCTACCTTCAACTTGAGTTTATATTGTTTGAGCTAAATTGAGACTCTCTTTAATTGGTTATAAGGCTCTATTATTAAATATATATGTATAATAATAGTTAGTTAACTTAGTATAATATATTAATTATGAATTCTTGTGTTATACAATTTATATGTATAATAATATTTACTAATATATACAGTAAATTTTATAATTATATCTAGTTATCTAATAACTATAATATATATGTGTGTATATATATATATATATGTTATGTATACAAACATATATAAGTATTATATAATCATAAATTATTTATAGTTGTTTATTCATATGAGTTTTAATTTAGATATACTTAGTATCTAACATATTGTATATAGGTTAAAATATGTTATAACCTATATCAATACATATATCGTAGGTTAACTATGTAATATATTACTAACTAATAGTTATATGAATAATAATAATTGATAAAAAATTTAATAAATACATAATGATATATAATATATAATAATGATATACAATAAATTATCTAACTTATATTAATTAAATAATTTTTATATATTAGTTAATGTGATACTAAATACATAACAATCATGGCTTTTCACGCGAAAAATATGAATTAATATTTAATTAATATGAGTTAGATAATTTACTATATATAACCAATTAATATATATAGTAAATTATTATAATACTTATTAATAATTATATTAATTATCAATTATTATATTATATAAATTAATATATGGTAAAATTTGTACAAAAAATTATATATAAATAAATGTGTATTGAGTTAACAAAATAATTATGTTATATTGTAACAATGAATATATAAATATCAATATATACTATCAATTATAATAATATATTAATGTTGTATATATATATATATAATTTATTTGTAGATTAATTACTATATCTGTTTAGTACTTTTGGTAGTTATAAAATAGTGAGGAATATATAATTATATAAAGAGAGTTATATTTATACAATTCTTTACCATATAACTTATATAATATCAAAATTATTTAAATGTTTTGGTAATATATATATAATTGGTTATATTGTACTTATATAAATATTGTAGTTATAATAAAATATTAATATTATATTCAAATATATTACAAATGTTGATTGTAATAAATATAGATAATAGTGTTATACAATTAGTTATAAATTAATACACATAGTATACTAAAATATTAATAGATTGTCCTTTTAAGTATCATATAAGGGTTAAAAGCATTGTAATAAATAACTAATATTCAATTGATAATATATATTTTATAGATATCTAAAAACTACTATAAGTATATTAATTGCAACATATATTAGTATAATATAACTATAGATAAAAATATATACATTTATTAATATTATATAGTATTATTAACAATTATAATTACTATATATTACTACTGTTAATTTAATTATATTATATCAATATGTTATTTATTTATATATAATATAAATCAATTTACTTGAACATAATGAAGCTTATATGTAGATTTATAAGGAATGACAATCTAAATTGAGATTTATCAATTAAATATACGTGTTAACTAATAATTATATAACAATAAATATATGATAATTATATTATAAGAACCTACTACTTATTATATCATCAAGCTTGTATTAAAAACACATAATGTAATATTTAAACGTAAGTCATTATTATTATATTAAATGTATATATTATAATATATGACTTAGTAATAATTTAAGCCATTTATTATTATTATAATAATTTACGTTTGAGTATATTGTTAGTAGTGTTCTTATATATGTATATTATATATAGAGTATTATATAGATTATACTACATATAATTTATGATAAATATAAAATTATAACTAAAATTAATGTTATTGTAATCAAATTATAAAACTATATTATTATAATATAGTATAATAATGTGGTTTTTTTTCCTAAGATGGAAGATTTATTAAAAAGCAACAGCTTGGTAAGAAAAAGAGTACAAACCCAAAAGGGATACAAGAGTAGGAACAAAAGGTCCAAAACCTTCAAAGCTTAAAGAGAGCCCAGAGAGAAAGAAAAGGGGCAAGACTCCTGAAATAGGCTCGGGGCATGATTACGGGCTAACTAGACTCCATGCCTTCAAGCTCCCTCAGATTCTTCACAGCAAACTACACGATATCAGTAGGGTGGAGAGCCTGGTCATTGAAGACTTTCTCGTTGTGAGCGATCCAGATGGACCACAAGAGAAGCGCGAGCAAAGATACAATTTTCACGCATTCTAGAAGCTGCTTGAGGTAATCAACTACCTTTTTAAGCCAATCTTTCATATCTGTTGCAACTTTGTGATTTGGCCTTAGATTTATGCTTGAAAGGCCAAACGATTGGATAGTTAGGTCACAATTTCCAAAGAGGTGCAGGCACTATTTTGGAGAATTGTTGCAGCAAGGACAATGGTCAACAATTTAAGAGTATAAGTGATAGTTGAGGTTGAAATTGACCTCCAAAGCCTTGTGCCTGAGCCTCCAAAGGAACAATTTGATTTTCGGAGGGACTTTGGATTTCCAGATTACTTTCCAAAGAGAGGTATGATCGCCATTGAGTTGATTGTTAGACCTTGTTATGTTCTGTGGACACCAATACCCTGATTTGACTGAATAGCTGTGATTTTTGTTATAGTGCCAACAAGAGTGATCTATAGAGCTTGCTGGTTGCACCGATTTAATAACTCGAACTACATCCTCTAAAAAGGGCTCATTCAAATGACTTTCCTTCCAATGAAGTTGGTCATTTAGCAGATAAGTGACCAACCTTTATGGTCCATTTGACAATCATGTTTAATTGCTTCTTTGCCTGGCTTAGGGAATCTGATGGAATCCATCAGTCCTGCAAAAGTAATTTCGAAGATCTATTAGCAATTTGAACTTTAATACCGAAAGATATAATTTCCCTTCCATAGATGATGCTTTGCCAGCCCCAAGACGGGTTGGTGCCTTTTTGGGCTTTTAGGAAGGTAGTGTGGGGGAAGTAATGACTTTTAAGCACCCTCGCAAGGAGAGAGTTTTCATTTTTTATAATTCTCCACCCAATCTTAGCTAGAAGGGATTGGTTGAAATCTATGAGATCTTTGAAACCTAGGCCTCCTTGGCTAGTAGGTCTGCACATTCTTTTCTAGCTGACCCAGTGAAACCCTTCATTATTGTGATCTTTCCACTAAAACTTGGCCATAAGGCTATACAGCTCTTTATAAAGAGTCATAGGTAATTTGAAGCATGACATAGCATAGAGAGGTAAAGATTGAGAGACTATTTTGATTAGAACAGATGTCCCTACGTGAGAAAGGAGTTTAGAGTGCCAAGAAAAGAGTTTCCTGCTAACCCTAAGCTTAACCTCCTCAAAGGTTGATTTAGAAATGGTAAAGGGCAAGCCCAGGTACTTGTTTGAGCCACCTACATTCGGGATACCTATTTTAGAGGACAAATCTTGTATCAACAAGTTAGGAGAGCATCTACTAAAAAGGTTAGAGCATTTATTAAAATTAATTACTTGACTCGAAGCCTTTCCATAAAACTTGAGAATTTCTTGGACCTCATCTACCTAGGAAGGGCTTGCTTCATAGAAAAGAATCGAATCATTAATAAAAAAACAAATGGGATATTTCTAGGCTTCTGCAAACAATTTTGGTACCCTTAAGCGATCCTTCCTTTCTAGCTTTTTTGAAAAGGGAGGATAGGACTTCAGTCACTAGAATGTATATGTAAGGCGAAAGTGGATCACCCTGATGAATTCCTCCAGCGAGGGAGAAGTAATGGTAGACCTATCCTTCAAACTAAATAGAAAAAGTGACTAAAGTGAGGCAAACCATAATCCAATTTATCCAAATAGAGTGAAAGCCAAGCTTTTTCATGACCATATCCAAAAGATTCTACTCCACTTTATCAAAAGCTTTACTCATGTCAAGCTTGACAGCCATCATGTGAGATTTACCCCTCTAGGAGTCTAGATGGTGGGTAACTTCATGGGCAATCAGAACGCTAATGTTGATTAGTCTTCCAAGAAGAAAAGCACTTTGAGCTTAGGGGATAATTTTAGAAAGCACTATTTTGAATATGCTGGCTAGGAATTTAGAAATCACTTTGAAGAGAACTTGAGTGAGGCTAATGAGTCTAATTTTGCTCATATCCTGCAGATTAGGCTCTTTAGGGATCAAGGCAATGCAAGTATAATTAACACCTTTAAGCATTTTGGCATTCACAAAAAAATCCAAAATAACTCTGGTCACATCCTTCCCAATGATTGCCCAATAATTCTAGAAAAAGAAACCTGTATAGCCATCACTTCCCGGGACATTGTTAGGATTGATAGAGAAAACCACCTCTTTAACCTCCTCTCTTATGACTGGGCTAGTAAGAAGATCATTATCAGCCTGACTAACTTTCAAGTTGGGGTCCACTAGAGCTTCTTCACTATTGGTTGGGTTAAAGGAGGAAAACAAGGATTAATAGAAATTAGAAGCTACTTAAGCAATTCCTTCTTTAGAGGAAACCAGGTTGCTATTGAAGTCTAGGATTTGGTTGATAGAATTCCGATTCCTTCTTTGGATAGTAGTTGTCACAACCTGGAACCACATCGAGCACATGACAATCACTGCATACCTAGGCTAAGGATACTCACGGTACCCTTAAGCTAACTATGCAAGGCTAACTGAATATCAATCTCAACGATAATACAAAATGTTCATACATAAAGTTATTTACAAACCACAAGAAGAACAAGAGTTAACTTACAAAATTATAAAGCATATCGACATAATCATAAGCCACTATAAAAGAAAAGTACAAAGCAGAAACTACCATATACGATAATGCCCTGAAAATATCGAAAGACTGCATGATCCAATCAGAAGTTCAAACTCACTAAATTAACCTGTATGGATGGGAAGCGGAGGGGGTGAATACATTATGTACTCAGTGAACAGAATCAACAATATATCGCAAATAGAACCCAGTACATAACCCAAATGGTCTAAATAACCTAAGGATGGTTTTACACATCTAACTTGAACATAACCACCTATGAAATGAATATGCATGCATGACGCAAAAATGCAGACCTAGTCTATAACTCATGTTATACTGTTTAGGAATCACAAGGCGCAGCCCATTATTAATCACTCTTTCAATGAACATAGGTTCCAGTTCCAATACACCAAAAGCATAAAAGCATCACATGTAAAAATCAAATCTCATCAAGAAATCAAATCTCATAATAAGCCAAAACAATGATGTGTGTCACCACTAGTTGGCCAAACTAGTGTGCACACCCACCGATCTCGGTGTTGGCTCGACTTTCATTTATGGTGAGTCTAGACTATGGTCAACAAGAGTGTCATAACCCCAGGAGATGACCTCGTCATAACCAGACCTCTAAGTATGCAATCACCAACGAGTCTTGTAGAATGGTGTCATTATAAGGACTTGACTTTTATGTACTAATGTCAAGGGTACGTGGGTCGCTTGATCTATTGTGCCCAGTGGCCAATCGTTTCCCCACCAATCACAAAAATCATATACAAATATTAAGTACTAAAATTAAGTAAGGCACCATCCCTTTATTTATCAATCCAATCGATAAAATGGAACTGTGCCAAGGCTCTAAGTCAAAAGATAATACAGGCATGCAGTATATGTGACTCAGTTACGCATATGTAAGTTTCAAAACATTTTTTATACATTAAAAGTTATCTTTTGCACTCTAAGTGAAAATTTATTAAAAAATGTAGTAAGAAAATGAAACATTGTCCTTTGCACTTCAATTATTGAAACAATATCATTCCTCAAAATATGAAATCAAAAAATTGGTTTCGCTTCAAATGCAAAGAGTTATTTAAAACATGGTCATTTATTAAATACATATGTATACTAGCATTTATGTGAAAATCAAATCTACTATACATTGCCTAGGTTAAAAATTCACATACAAGTCATCATACATGTCTTGGGATGTCCTAATCCCATTTGAGAGATATGTTGTCATGACCTAGAACCAGATCGAGAACATGACAACCGCCGCATACCTAGGCTAAAGGTCCTCATGGTACGCCTAATCTAGCTATGTAAGGCTAACTGATTATCAATCTCAACGACAATACAAATTGTTCATACATAAAGTTATTTCCAAACCATAAGACAATCAAAAGTTAATTTACAAAATTTTAAAGCATATCGACATAATCATTTTAATAGAACAGTAAAATAGTTAAACGGTAAAATAGTTCATGAGCCATTGTGTAACTAAAGTACAAAATAGAAACTACCGACGTGCGGTAATGTCTCGAAACTATCAAAAGACCTCACGATCTACTTAGAACTTCAAGCTCACTAAAATAACCTGCATGGTTAGAAAGTGGAGGAGGATGAGTACACTATGTACTCTGTGAGTAGGAAAAGCATATGTCTCGAACAGAACTTGAAACACACCAAGATGGTATAGATAACCTATAAGGTGAACATACAACACATAGTTTCACATAGGCCTAGCTTATTACTCAAAGTATACTGGTTAGGAACTATATAGGCCTAGCCTATTAATTCACTCATCCGGTGAACATAGGTTCTAGTTCCAATACACAAAATCATAAAAACATCATATGTATAAATCAAATCTCATCAGAAAAATAAATATTCAGGTAAGCCAAAACAATCATGTATGATACCACTAGTCAATGAAAACAATCGTTGTTGGCTTGACTTCATCCATGGTCAGTCCGGACTACAGTCGACGAGAGCGTTATGACCTTAGGTGATGACCTCGTCAATGTCCAGACCCTAGGTGTGGAATCACCCGCAAGTCTCATAGACATGTGTCCATACGGAGACTCGACTTTTATGTACTAGCGTCAAGGATACGGGGGTCGTTAAATCAGTTATGCCTAGTACATGATTGGCCAATCGTTTCCTCACCAATCACAAAAATCATATAGAAATATTAAGTACACAAAAATCAAGTAAGGCACTATACCTTTATTTATCGGTCCAACTGATAAAATGAAACCTTGTCATGGCTCTAAGCCAAAAAAGAACATAAACATGCAACACACATGATTTGATTATGGATATGAAAATTCCCAAAACATTATCTTATGAAATAAAAGCCAATTTTTGTGCTTCAAATGCATAGTTGTTCAAAAAAATGTCATTTCATAAATAGAAAAACGCATTAGTATCCATTTGAGATTCTACTAAGCAGTACCTAGGTTCAAAATTCACATACAAGTCATAATACATGTCTTACGGTGATCTAATCCCATATAAGAAATATGGTTTTCCCAACTCACCTTAAAAGAAGGTGTGAGCTTCCTTTCCTTAAAAAATCCTAGGTACGAGCTCCTTGATTCCTAGCTGTCGAGCCTTTATACATAAAAAGACATACAATGAAATTACTACCTAAACATAAATTTTTTTAAAGTTATAAACCATCATATAAGTGTATAAGACACAATATCATTTCCTTTAAGCTATAGGGTTCGACAATTAAGCTTCAAACATGGTTACTTCCTTACCATTCACATTAGCTTCCCTTTTGCATTTTCTAAGGCATTTAATGCCTTTAACCTAATACTTGCTCATTTTGAAACATACTTATGCAAATCTTTATCCATGCACACTAGGCCATTACTCATCAATCTAAGCAACAATTCAAGTTTACTCTAAGTAAACATGAAAGCCTCTTTCCAGTGCACACCATCAAAATCCTTAAATCATAAGCCAAGTTCACTTAGGCATTTTATCAAACACCTAATGTTCATAACTTTCAAGTCACATTTTCAAGACTTTATCACAATAATTGATGCTCCTATCATGTCATATAGTAGCACTTCTACTCAATGACACATTCCGCCACTCCATTCAAACCAATTTCCTTCATTTAAGCTACATTTATCAATTGCACAACTCATTACATTAATCCACTTCTTCTTCATCATTTTGGCCCAACCTTATCCATCATACATCTTCTTCATTCTTCATCATCAATTCACATTATACATGCACAATTAACATCATAGAATTCATTTAATTGACCAATTTTAAAAGATATCCAAAAATTTTCAACTTTTGCCAAAAGGGGGCATTTTCGGTTTTGACTTAAAGAACCCTCTCTATGACACATTTCATTGACCTAAACCATGATTCATGCATATTCAAGCATGGAGAACAACATATCTTATAACCAAACTCAAAATCCTAATGTAGAGAGAGATGAGACAAAATTTACCTATACTTTCCTTTGGTGATATCTTCAAATCCTTTGAGAATTTCTCAAATAAAATGATAGATTTCAGTTCCTTGACCCCAAATTAGCTTAGAACACCTTGGTTTGATTTGAAGAATTAAAAACATGGAATTTGGTGATGACCTAATGTTTTCTCTCTTCCTTCTCTCTTCTTCTTTCTTCTCCTTTCTTTATAATTAGAACTAAGCATTTTTAATGTTTAATGGGTGGTGCACGACCATAAGGAGGAGAAGAGTCTAGAATTTGACTCTTTGTTGACCAAATATAGTGAATTTAGCTTTTTCCCTTAGCTTATGTGAAATTACCATTATACCCTCTAAACTTTCCTAAATTTACTATTGAGCCCAAAATTTGAGAATGGCCAAAAATTTTATTTTCATTTTGGTCCTCAAACCTTTGAAAATTATAATTAAGCCCCTTAAACTTATAAAATTACATATTGGTCCTCCAAGAATTGAAAATTACATTTAAGTCCCTTATGTACATCGACTTTTCCAATTAAGCTTTTTAAGTGTCCGATAAGTCTATAAATCATGTCTAATCACCTCTACGACATTAGAACACATTTAATTCAATTAACATGGTCATATCCATCCAATGGACTCTTTTTTTGACACTTAAAAGCTTATATGTCAGAAATCTCCTAGATTTCGCATACTGATGAACTCTAAGTTCATGTAAGGGCATATAACATTTTATATCACTGGCATATGTACCAAAAGGATTTTGATACATCTTTGAACTCATTACAACCATTTATATATTAATATACAGTAGTATCTCCAAATATAGCACAATACAAAAAGCTCAGAGAGTCCGACGTTACATATGTTTTCCCCAACTCACCTCAAAAGAAGGTGTACACTCCTTTTACTTCAATAATCCTCTATACGAGCTTCTTGATCCACAATTCCCAAGCCTTTATACATATAAATGCAATGTATTTACTACTCAAACATATATCTCATATTTATACCCCAACATATAAATGTATAAAACACATTAGCTATAAGATTCGACCAGTAAGCTTCTCATATAGTTAATTCCTTTCTTATTCACATAAGCTTTCTTTTGCATCTTTCCAAGGCATGTAATGCCTTAATCCAATACCTACACATTTCAAAGCATAATTTAACACATTTTAATCCAAGAACATTAGGCCACTACTAATCAATCTAAGCAACAATTCAAGTTTACGCTAAGTAAACATGAAAGTTTATTTCTAATGCACACCATCAAAATCCTTAAATCCTAGGCCAAGTTCACTTAGGCATTTTGTCAAACACCTAAAGGCATAAACTTGAAAGCCTCTTTCTAATGTACTTCTTCCTCATTTTTCATCATCAATTCACATTATAGGTACACAATTAACATGATAGAGTCTATTTAAACCATTAATTTCAAAAGCTATTCACAATTTCACCAACTTTCACCAAAGAGAAACCATTTCGGTTTTGGCTTAAAGAAACCTCTCCATGGCTCTTTTCATTCATCTAAACCATGTTTCATACATACTTAAGCATGGAGAACAACATATCTTAACACCAAACTCAAGATTATAATGTAGAGAGAGATGAGACAAATTTTACCTAAACTTTCCTTTTTTGATATCTTCAAACCCTTTGAGAATTTCTCAAATCTAATGATAGATTTGAGTTCCTTGACCCCAAATTAACTTATAACACCTTGGCTTGGGATGGAGAATCAAAACCTTGTTGGAAATTAGTGATGGCCTAATGTTTCCTCTTCTCCTCCCCTCTTCTTCTTTCTTCTCCTTCTTTTTTCCTAAAACCCAGTGTTTTTAATGTTTAAACGGGGGTGCACGACCATAACAAGGAGAAGGGTCTAGAATTTGACTCTTCTTGGACCAAACAGAGTGAATTTATCCTTTTACCCTTATCATATGTGAAATTACCATTATACTCTCCAAACTTTCCTAAATTTGCAATTAAGCCCAAAATTTAAGAAAGAACAAATCCCTTATTTTCATTTTGGTCCTTATACTTTTGAAAATTACAAATAAGCACCTTAAATTTATAAAATTACATATTGGTCCTCCAAGAATTGTAAATTTACATTTAAGTCCCTTAACTTTTAACAATTTCTAAATAAACCCTTATGTACATCAACTTTTTAAATTAAGCTTTCTAACTATCCAATAAGTCTATAAATCATGTCTAATCACCTCTAAGGCATTAGAACACCTTTAACTTGGCCACCATGGCCATATCCATCCAATGGAATCGCTTTTACACACTTAAAGGCTTATATGCCAAAAATCTCCAAGATTTTGCATACTCATGAACTCTAAGTTCATATAAGGGCATATAACATTGTATATCACTGGCTTATATATACCAAAAGGATTCAAATACATTTTTGAACTCATATAGAACCATATATATGTCAATATACAGTAGTATCTCCAAGTATAGACCAATTTAAAAGGGCTCAAAGAGTCTAGTGTTACACTTTACCATACTAAATTTATAGTTGTAATATAAAATATTATATTACAACTATAAATTTAATATTGTAATCCCTTAGATTAATATATATAGTATTATCATTACAATATATGTTAATATTAATATTGGTAATTATTGTTAATATAAATTGTAATAGTATTATATAAAGGTAATAATATATTATATTGTTATTATATAGTATATATTAACATTACTAATTAAATAATATCGGACAAAGCGTTGGCCCATCAAACAAGTGCATAATCATATGACTATAACACTATTATAATTAAATTATGATAGAAATTTTAGTATCAATAAGCAATATCATAATAATAGTCAATTTATATAAGTTAATAATTATAATTTAAGTAGCTTGACATTATAATCATTTGTCTATTAAACTGAAATATATATGGTAATATAAATATAGTGTTATAATTTATATTAAGTATAAACTATTATATTTCTATAGGATACTATAAAATACAATATAATCCTAAACTTTATAGTTATATAACATGATTTCCCAACTACTAGAAATCTGAGAAGACATGTTATTTCCCACCATCCTTCGGTTATTTTCATTTATGAAACTAGGAATGGTCTTTTTTAAAAAAAAAGTGGTCTTTTTAATCTTCACATTGTTCCCTCTTCGACTTCTAGATCAAGGAGCCTTGTTTTAGGCTGGCTTGATCACTTAAAAGTCGAAATTGTCTCTTATAACTTATTCATAATTTGGTGCAGGTTTGAAGACTCTAATGATGGTTTACTCTTTCAGTTGATTGGAGTTCACCTAAGCCCAATAGAGTCCATTTGAGAAGACCAATATGGCCGTCTCTTAGACATCATAGGTGGCATTCATGAAAGGCTGATTATCTTAGGAGACTTCAATGACATCCTTCATGATTCAAAAAAATTAGGAGGCAAACCTAAAATGGCTAGACAAATTTAGAGACTTGCTTCCTTCATTGATAGCCATGAGATGATAGAGCTAAAGCATATAGGTCATCATGTTATTTGGAACAACAACCGAGAAGGAATTCACAATGTTAAAGAAAAGTTGGATAGAGGAATTGTCTCTTTGGAATGGCACACAACTTTTCCAAAGGCCATTATTTCAGTTTTGGATAATGAAGGGGACCGTTGTTCTTTGATGCTAGAGACAGATCCGAAAACTACTAGGAGGAAGAGGAGGTTCAAATTCAATAAAATATGGGCTAACAGTGAAGAGGTTCTAAACATTGTTAAAACATCTTGGAATGTTCCCGTGGTTGGTTCTCCTCTTTTCATTATTCATACTAAGCTCAAAAGGCTTAGGCATACTCTAGTGAAGTGGGACTGCCGGAGTAAGTATAATGCTAAAAAGGAATCGGTGAAGATCTTAGAAGACCTTGAGATTGCTAAAGATCCAGCCTCGGCCTTTGATAAAGAACATATTAACTCCCTTTGGTCTAAGCTCAACAAAGCTCTTGCAAATGAAGAAAGCTTCTAGGATCATAAATCTCGGATCAAATGTCTTAAGGAAGGGGATCGAAACACTAAATACTTTCATGCTACTACTGTGAGAATCCCACATCGGTTAGAGAGGAGAACGAAGTATACCTTGTAAGGATTTGGATACCTCTCTCCCATAGACGCGTTTTTCCAACTTGGTTGGGAAGAGCAAAACTATGAGGATTTGGGCTAGGACCAGAGCCCAAAGCAGAAAATATCTATGGACGGGTGGTTTAGGCTGTTAAAAGTTGTATCATAGTTGGTTCCGGACCGATTGTGTCAGCAAAGACGCTGGGCCCAAAGGGGGGTGGATTGTGAGAATCCCACATCGATTGGAGAGAAGAACGAAGTATGCCTTATAAGGGTATGGATACCTCTCCCCCATAGATGTTTTTTCCCAGCTGGGCTGAGAAGAGCAAAATCATGAGCATTTGGGCTGGGTCCAAAGCCTCGAACAATATCTTTGGACGGGTAGTCTGGGCTATTACATAATGCCTTAGATTAATATATATATTATTATCATTACAATATATGAATTTACTAAATGTATAATTATAAGTATATGTTATAATATATTCATTATACCTATAATCATAATTACTACTAATGTTATATTAACAATTATGTATACATAATATTAGGCCAAATACATTTTGGGGCCCCTGTACTATATGTGTTTTTCACATAAGGCCCCTCGTTGTACTACATGCAATGTTAAGCCCCTGTACAACGGACGTGCACAATACGCGGCCCTTATTTAACGATCCAA
>JAOSBN010070857.1:0-13134 GCA_027563595.1 Erythroxylum suave | reverse complement strand
AGAAATTGAGGAGCACCTTAAAAAGGTTAAAAGTGTCTACGGAAACTACGAACTTTATCATGATCTACAAGATCAAATTATATACCCTTCCCAATCTGTTCAAGTAGATCCTCCGTACGTGCAACCTAAAAATGCAAAGAACAACTGAATTGGTGACTTCCAAATATTTATAATAACAAACAATTGTGCGTTCGCATGTATGCCTTGACAGTGAGTCTATACAGCCATTGTAAATCAAGAAAGATGAAGGTAAAACAAGAAATTACAGGAAATCACAAAGTATTAACCTTTATCATAGTATACAAGTGAGCTTCAGCTTTTTCCTTTCACTTCAGCTCCTTCTCCTCTTGTTCTTTCTTCAATCTTATCTGCAGTAAGAAATTTGAAGTGCAGTTCAATTTATGTGAGCATCAAAGAACACAAAAACAAGAAGTAGGCAAAGTTCATAGCTAGCATCTCACCCTTAGGTGGTCTGCAATGTCTTTCTCATCCACATTACAGATTATCTTTTCCTTGTTGCTTTCACGAATGTACACCAGCACATAAGCATTTGAATAATTTGTAAACTTAAAAGGTGAGTTATTGAAGCCAGGATTTGTCTTGTGGCAATTGTTGAATGGAAGCAGGAAAAATCAGTCTATGCTGATTATAAAACATGAAATACTCTAAAGCTATAATATTGTACCTCTTCCTCACCACCATACAGCTCGTCTAACGCCCGTTTAACATCCTCTTTTGTTATCCGCTCATCTTCAAATTTAAACCTACATTCGACAAATCCTTACGAGTATAAAACTTATGGAAATAGAAATGTTTTCATGGTTTACAGAAAGCTTCAAATGTTAATTGACACAGAAACAGCAAGTTGAACATTTTGGAATTTTGTAGTAAGAATTAAGAAGTAGACTGTCTAATAAAAAGCAGATGAAACATGAAGATAATATGCAAACAAGAACCACAAGCTACCATGTGATGTACAATAAGCTACAGCTGTTTATATCCTCATTATAAACACTGAATAGAATGAAAGCGTAATTTCTCAAACCAGCATTAAATATGTCATTAAAAGAGCTGGAACGGCTGCGAGCGCAAGAGAAAGCTGCCATTCCCATGGTTGAAGCTTATGTTTTCCATAATTGATCGTTTTTGTGGCGAAGATCCCAAGAGTTGTTGCTGACTGAAACATCATATTCAACCCTCCTTGAAGATGAGTTGGTGCCATTAGTGATGAGTATATTGGAACAGCCTTGACAAACCAAAATACCATAATTTATATGTCTTTGCTTGTCCTTGATTAACTGGAGATAGAAGTGTGAACTTATTGAATGCAACAACCATAGAGATCTTGAAAATTTTACATTATTTCATAACATTTATCCTTGTTTAGAATAAAATTAGTTTACAAACCATATCGATTTAGTTTACAATGCCCTTTCAAAGTGTAATCACTTAGTATTCATGACTGCAACATAACGCTTGCAAATGATAATATAGAAAAGGTACAAAAGATATATAATCCGTTTAAGGTAGTAATATAAGAAATATAGTATTAACGACAACCAGATCATTTTAAAAGAAAAGAAAAGTCATAGTTTGTATGGAAGTAAAACATCATGAAGAGTACTTTACACACTGATAGCGTTAATTAATATTTTTCAAAGATTAAAAAGTTTATGATAATTTAGCTTTCCACGACACCACCGACAATAAATCCTTGACTAATCCATAAGAACATCCCAATAAGAATGAATACAAAAGGATTTTATTTAATATTTATCAAGAAGGAAAAATCTACCATAATATCATTATAATTTTTTTGCATCTGTGCTATAATACAAATTTCTTGATAGTCCGTGCAATATCATGCATGGTTATGTCAAGTTGTTTTACCAATTAGGTTCCGTGAGATGTGCACACCTGTTGCAATCAGTACCTCTTAGAAGCACCAAGAATCATAGGCAAAGGAAAAAAAACTGGCAATGCTCTACGTATTGATCCCATAAATCTACAGTAATTCTATTTGAAATAATTGCAGTGTAAGTATATATTTAAGGTTCCATAGCAATTTGACATGTTTCAATCTTTAAGTTAGGAACAAAAATCTGATATAAAACTAATATAAAAAGTACCTTTTAGGTGCGCCAAACAAGAATCAGTGATGTCATTGAAGCCCAAGTTCAGTACTTTCAGTTTTTTGAAATTTGGAAAAAAAAAAAAAGGTAAAAGAATTTAATAAGGACATAATGGTTATTAAGGTTTAGAAAAAAAAAAGGCAAATAAGCAGCTAGAACTACATAAATGCAATAAACTTACTGGAAAATTTCTTGCACCCATCATCAGAAAGTTGGCATCTGTTAAGGTTCAGATATAACAAAGAAGCGAGAGTTGCATAGAAAAGGTCAGAAAATAGGTTAAGATTATCAAGTCCACCACCATCAAAGAAGTGCCTCAGATACCAAAGAAAAATGAAGTACCTTAAAATTGACAAGTTCTGTAAAAGGTAATATACATGAGAAATAAATTTAGACTTATGCATAGGTGACCACACAATATGCACTAATTAAAATAAGTATCATTGATCACAAAACTGTTGTATAGCTGAGTCAAAATTAAACCTGAAAGAGAATCCAAGCACACAGCTGCCACAGGGCACCTTTCAGAGATGTTTAGTAAGAAATAATATGTCCCACTCAATCCAAAAGATAGAGGACTAAAATACATCAAATGCAACTGAACATAAATAATGTCGCTCACTGAAAAATAGATTGACAGCTAAATAGGATGTTAATGCTATTTGATATAAGTGACTGATCAAGAGAATATCATAATCAAGCTGTCTGAGAATATATCAATGATATATCTAGAATTATTTAACAGAAGCACACACACACACACACACACACACGACAATATATAAGCCAAGTACCTTTCAAGTATGAGATGCCCATATCCGTAACATTATTGCAAGAAACTTGTAATTCTTTCAAGTTTGTCAGTCCTGAAGAAGAAAAAGAAGTTAACCATTAATCTGCATAGCTAAAAAGATGGAAAATTCAGCTACAGAATAATGGATAAACAACAACAGCAGATCATAATTTCTAAACAAGCTTTCCTGTATTTTGCATTCCAATAACCTAATTCTCAAACCATGTGGCTTAAATATTCTCTTAAAGACAACTGTTGGACTGAAATATAGAAGCATTTCTATAATGCTTAGACCACTTAGGGCCTATCTCAAAAGTATCTTAAAGCAATTATTGGACCTTGGGGGTGTTTGACACAGTTAGGAAGCAGCAGATGCAGTGACAAAGATAAAGAAGCACATTACCAGCAAGATGCTTCATATCGGCATCTGTTGTGCAGTTACACCATTTAATATTAAGTGATTCCAACTTTGAAAAACCTGTTAAATCATAAACAAAATAAATCAACTCAAAAAATTCCTTTCGAACAAAACACACACAAACAAACATAAACCAAGCATCCATATCACAAATCTGTAAAATCGTAAAGTGATTAATCCCCATAAATATGCAGATTCAAAATGTTTCAAAAAAGTACAGTAATCGATCACAAACATCACTAAAAGCTATCTAGATATGGTACCATCTGGAATCCATGCCACATCTGAACCAACCACTGAACCGCTTCCTCTGTCTTCACTATTAGTAGAATAGACTGTATACAATGAAAATTTTAACATTGCATGAAAGAACTATAAAGGCACTGTCATTTAATTTATAGTTTACATTTGAAACGTTACATATATAGCAACAAAATTGTGAGAATAGAACCGAAAAACTAACCTGTAACTTTTTTTGTAGCAACGAGATTGATATTTTATAATGCATTATTGGGAAAGTGGCATACTGCAATTATCTAAAATGCATCCAATGAAGTAATGTAAAATGGTCATTATAAAATTCAAAAGTGAATTTATAGAATAAGAACGCATTGATATGTAAATAATGAATCAGTTGCATCAGTTGTATCTTTGATGAAATAACTTTTATGATGATTGAACCCTGTGGATACGATGCCAGTTTTTGGCAATTTCATTGATGCCCTTTCAAATTATAATCACTTGGTATTCATGATTGCAACATAACGCTTGCAAATGATAATAAATTCAACAACCAATTAAATGAAAAGGCACAAAAGATATATAATCTGTTTAAGGTAGTAGTATAAGAAATACTATATTAACGACAACAAGATCATTTTAAAAGGAAAAACAAGTCATAGTTTTTATGGAAGTAGAATATCATGAAGAGTGCTTTACACAGTGATAGCGTTAATTAATATTTAAAAAAGATTTAAAAAGTTCATGATAATTTAGCCTTTTTCTTGCGATCATTAACAGGAACATCTGAGGTTGGCATCGATTCTGGTCTAGTTTCTTCAAATGTTTTGTCTAGACATTGTTTAACTCTTGAAGAAGAAATAAGAATATCCTCTGAAAATTAAAAAAAAAGTATATTAGTGAATGTTCAATCAATAAATAATAACAGTGAAGATTTTAGTGAATTTAAATTGTTTAAAAATGGTAAATAATAAATAATAGTATTCACGAATACAAAAATGAAAAAAAAATATTTAGTAAAATAATGATAGGTACCTGAAATAGTTGAAAGTGTCATTTCAGGATTGTTATCATCTTTTTTTTCACTTGAAGTTGAACTTTGTTCTAGTTCAGCATCATTAATTTGGCGGTAATATATAACAGTGAAACATTTCCCATCCAACGGTTGGATTTGAACAGGTTTGATATGAAGGAGAAAGGTTTTCGTCTTCAATTCAACATAGACCTTATCAAGAGGAAGTTCCATACTCTTTTAACCAAAGAGGAAATTGTAGATTATTAATCATATAATAAACATGGCATAAAAAAATAATGAAGTCTATTTTTATTTGTAATAAGTATAAAAATATAACCTAGTTGTAATATTACATAGCTTCAACTGCACTGAAGTTCAATAGATTTTCGGCAAGTTCTCTAAAAATGGATGCTATCACAATTCTTGTGCTATCAGTCAAATCAATATCATACCAGCATCTACAATTAAGAAAGAAAGTAAATCGAAAATTGTATAGTTGAATAAATAATGAATATTAAAAAGTTGCATTGAGAATTGATATGAATGATTTCAAATTTAGGGAAATGCCTGGGTTCAGTTGAATGTTTCTCCTTACAAGAATTACATGTAAATGTAACTCCATATGAAGTGGCGGTAGAACGAAAACATTTTTTGCTCATATACCAATATTTTTGCTGAATGTATTGAAAGGAAATACGAGCTTTAATCCATGCTGTCTGGAAAGATACAAACAAATGTTCGTTGCGAATATTCAAATTAGATAGATAATATGTGACAAAAAATTTCATAGTAGAATGTAAAATGTATGTACCTTGTTGGTGGGCTTTAGGAAAATGATCTTTGAGATTTTCTGAGTTGATCCAAAAGATAGATTAGGATCATATTTAAGGTAAGTTTGTTGGGTGACAAGGTCTTTTAGCTACTTGTTGTTATATTGTGCCCTAGGAAAATGGTAATGATAAGCATAAGTATAAAAATATGTTAAAATGTGTATATCAATTTGTTTGTTGTAAAAGTAAAGACGGGAAATGTGAAAGCACCAATTTTTTAAATCTGCAGCTTCTTGTAATGGCGGATCAATGAGAATTGCATAATCAAACCATGTGGATAATGCAGCACCTGAAATTTAAAAATGTAAGCCTAAAATGAATATGTGAGAATAAATATAAGGAATATAATAATATAATGAAAACAGAAATAGAATTACCATTATAAAAGTGAACTTTTAGCCTACGACATACAAGTACTGGATAAGTATGTAAGGTTTGTGTAATTTGTTGTCCTTCATTTGTGACAAAAGCGTCCCAGATTGACAATATGATGGTTTGTTGCCTAATACAAAAAAGGAAAATGTTAGAAGAATTAAATGTTATCAGAGTTCATTAGTTGTAAAGAATATAAGAGAATATAACATACTGTTTATTAGTAAGGACAAGTTTTTGGACAGTCGAAGTTTTGTCTCCTTTGTTGATATGCCTCACATCCAAAACTTGAATAACGACAACCAAGATATCTATCATACGGTAAGGATAAGTACAACGAAATGTAATGGAAGAAAAAAAAGTTCGTTAGAGAAACAAATATAAAATCTAACCTACTGATTTTTCCTTGCTATTGATATAGTTGATGAGCTCTGTAAAGGATGTATAGGTGAATTTGCTTGGTTGGATGTTGTCATCATTAGTTATTGGCTCAACAACAGTGCGACTTGTAATGATCCATTGAATATTCAAGTCTTCAAGTTGGAATTGAGGTGGAATTAGCTTGACAATGGCATTAGAAATGATGTAACTTTTACAAGGCTGCAAAATAGGGCTCATGCTTTGGATATCATTATTAAATATGATAGCCTCAACGCGTGATCCCTGTTGAAAAAACGAAATCCAAAAAAAGAGCTAAATAATTATGGTGATACAGAACAGTAACAAATTCAAATTTTGATACATTGATTTAAACTAGAAGTGGTAATGAAATTTTATAGAAAAAAGGAGATAGAAACAAAAAAAAAAGTTTGATTATTTCATGAATTTATTAGTTTGAATAAAGAAATTGTAATTGTTGTACCTCTGAATCAAAAAAGATAAATTTTTGTCATCTGGATGGCTTGTTAGGTGATGTAGCAATTTGTTGTTTTTCTTGGACGGTTATTTTGCATGACCACCCTTCAGCACCAGGTAAAATATCTTTGATGAATAAACGTTTCTCCATCCTCCAAAAACAAAATGGATAAGAAAATACTGACATTCTAAATAATTTATTGTAGATAAAACGAAACTAAATAAACTCGAACAGAACAATAAATGTACCTTTTGCTTCTTTTATATGTTACAATTTAGACAATTGGAAAATTTCATGGAATACAATATTCCTTGTTTTATGATGAATTTCTAAAGACTCAGAAGTGCCTGGAATAATTAGAACTTTAACTGATTCAGGAGTTCTAGCTCTTGATAAAGCAATATACAATTGTCTGTGTGAAAATACAGGCTGACGAAGATAAATTCCTACATAATCAAAAGTTTGACCTTGCGACTTATTTATTGTCATCGCAAAACATAAACCAACAGGGAACTGTGTTCTTACAAATGGAATCCCATTTTTTTCATTTTCAGAAGATTATAGAGGAATCTTGGGTATGAAAACTATTTTTCCTTTATAAGGTCCAAAAACAATTTCTGCAGAAATTATGTGCTCTCTTAGTTGTCTGCATATCAATCTTGTGCCATTGCACAAACCCTCTGTTGGATTCAAATTTTGTAGAAACATGATTGGACAGCCTTCTTTTAGTAATAATCTGTGAGGAGGTAGACCTTTAGGATTCGGAGAGTTGAGAAAATCCTCATAATCTGCTTGATGTTTTCGGTCAACTGTTTTGTCAAAACTTACAAATGAATGTAAATTTCTAGACAATTTATTGATCATCATGTCATTAATTTTGTCAACACATCTGTTTATTGGCCAAAGTATGCATCTATTTATCATCTGATATCGATCAGATGAATATATGGTTAAGTCAGGGAAGACGCACTCAAGTAACCTGGTAAAATTAACAATGTATTAGAAAGGCGTTAAAAATTATTTTAAAGAGACAATAAAATGGGTACTAAATGATAACATATAAAAAGTATAACCTGTTAAGAGATTCATCTTTGTTATGATAAGGAAAGACCAGCTGTTCGGGTAAGGATATCTGATCTTACTTGTCAACAGGTTCTATACCTTCTCCTACCCTCAATAAGAAATTGGAAAAAGTTGGATTTGATATAGCTCTCATGTTTATTGTCAGAGATAATTTATGTATTTGTGGCCAGAGATGTGAATTTACAAGCTTGAATCAATTAACTGTTTTTTTGTGGCCTGGTCTATAACAGGTAAGGTTTGACGAAAATCATCGCCGAAAACAACAATCTTTCCACCAAAAGGCTGATTGGATTCTGTGATATCTTGTAACAAATCATCAAATGCTTCATTGGCTTCTCATTTTGCCATTAAAGCCTCATCCCATAAGATGAGACTCGATTCAAATATCAATTTTGCAATACTGATCTGCTTCCTTAATTGCAAACTTTTTTCTTTGAAAAATCTAGTGGGATCTTAAATCTTGAGTGTGTTGTCCTACTACCAGGAAGTATTGATGCAGCAACACCAGATGTTGCAACATCAATTGGAACATGAACCTGTGATTGTAAAGTTGCAAGAAGTGCTTTGTATAGAAAAATCTTCCCAATCCCACTTGGACCATCAATAAAAAAGTTGCAACCATTTGAACCAAAAACTGAATCCAAAATCAAATCAAAGATGCATTTTTGTTCCTCATTCAACTTTGAGTGTAACAATAAATCTTCTGGATCAATGTGTATATTCTTCTCACTTTGTACTTCTTTAGTGAGATACTCACGATGATTAACTGTAAAATCATATTCTACAAAATGATAGTCAGATAAGCTCTTCCCCATTTGTTCTAGGGATCAATTAATATCTTCGAGGGTCATCCTTTTGATGTCTTTAGATGTATATCCATTATAAGAGGAAGCATGCTGGTAATCAGAACAAAGATAGTCTTTGAATGTTTCCCAAAGTTGTTTAGGATTTGCTGGTGAACAATAAAATAGGAGTGTAGCAAGTAAAAGTCTAAGCGAAGTTGGCATTTGAAATAAAGTAGCCTCTTCAAGAGTTTCTTCTATGTAAGAGTCAGATGCTAGCAAGCCCAATTTTAGTGCAGCCTCCCTAAAACAACTTGCTTTTTCGCCATCAATAGTTAATAAGTCATCAAATGTTGTTGGTCCCTTGACATGCATAAGTAACAACCTTAGGTAATACCTTTGTCCTTCTTTAGGGTCAACAGTAACCAATCTTCTTATAACCTTCTTTCGGCTTCTTTCTGACCATGTTTTTGTCTTTGGGGTCCAAACAAAATGTTCTGGAAAATCTCTATATAAACATTTCAACTCCTTCGCATTTTTATTTGTCAAATTCATTTTGAAGAATTCAGTTAACATTGTTCTTGAGAAGCAAATTTTTCTAAACAAATAGGACAAATCTGATTTTTTGTCGAAGGAGATAGATTGTTGATCGGGAAGATGAACCTGAAGGACATAAATAGATGGACTGATCTCTACCAGACGAAACTCATATATACGCCAAAAAGCTTCAGGAGGAGAAATCCAACGACCTTCTTGGAAATTACTGATTTCGTCAATATCGGCAGTGGTCTCTTGATCAGCAATAGTAAAATTAACAAGATCATGGCCTTTGAACACATACTTATACAAGTATTTAACAAGCTTAATAGTAGAACATATTTCGACATTTATGTGGCAATCAATGAGAAGCAAAAGGTATGGACTATGAGGAACCACCCATCTGTTATCCACCTCATGCCTAGAAATCTTCACTTTTCGGCCATCATCTCTTCTTCTATAACAGGCATAGCTGTCCTCACCATGGACAGTAAAAGGAGCAAAATTTTTCGAATAATGGTTCTTGCACACACCATTTTTCATGTAAGGGTTGTCTTTATTCATATAACCACAAGGACCATGGATCATGTGTTTAATGACAAGAGAATATAACCACAAATTTAGAACAAGGTCTAGTATTTCAGCATAAATGATCTGGTTATAAGATTCTGGATTAAGTAATTTAGAATGCGGTTTTAAATATCAACAACAAATGAGGATGAGGGAAACCCTGCTTTTGGAACTCTATAACATAAACACATGCCACAACTTCTCCAAAAATTTGTTTCTTGATCAGTTCATTTTTAAGGATTTCTAATTTAGCTCTAAAAACTCTCGCCAATAAATCAGGCCTATCTTGTGCCTTTTCATGAAACTGAAGGTTTTCTTGAATCTCCTTCCACATAGGGTTGCAAGTCATGGTAAGGAAAATGTCAGGTTTCTCATACTTCTGTACTAGAGCCATTGCATTAAGATAACGAAGTTTCATGTCCCTTGGACCACTAACAAATGAAGCCGGGAGCATAACTCGACGGCCAATTTGATAACCTTTAGTTTGACCAACAGCAATACTGTCCAAAACACCCTGTAATATCTCTATCTTTATCTCATTTTTTTTCTTTCTATGGAAATCAAGTCTAGCTGTTTCAATCTTTATATAAGCACCCACAATAAACTATTGAAGTAGCCTTAAGCTATGGAGCAGCATTGACTCATCATGTTCTCTTATTTGAAGCTTATAACAATAATACTCTCTGGCAGAAACAGTTCCTTCTTCACAATATTCTTGATTAGCAACTAGAAATTATACAAACAAATTGAATAAATAAAAGGATAAGGTTAAATAAGACTATAAAAATGAAGTAGGATAAGAAAAACTTGCCTGTATACTCCATATTAAATAAATCAGATGGATCAGTAAAAGAATTGAAATTGATGTGATGTTCCTGATTTGGAGCATTGTTTCTCATTCTTTTTGAAAACAACCTCTTAATTCCACGATGCCATCCAGATTCACCATGAGAAAATAAAAGAGGATATTGTAGGGGATCATAACAGGCATAGTAAGATTTGATTCTATAACTTGTGCCTGAATGACTATACACTTGGATGTGTGGAGAATGATCAACCCTTTCATCATCTATCTCAATCCATATAGCAGCTACTTGTGAAGTAGTAGGAAGACTATATACACGTTGATCGAGTCCAGGATAACACTTCAAGACTATTGTATGATTGTCAAGTGTTGGAATATCTCTAAGACTCTTGAGAAATTTAGCATAGGGATTATGTTGTAGGATTGTCATAAGCAATTTTAACATATCCTCACGAAGTTTATCACTACTCTTTCTCCTTCTTGTAAGTTCCTCATTAGTATCAAAAAAATAAAGTTGGATGCCAGACACTTTATCAGTTGTTGAAACTAAACTGTCAAGGAAATGATAAACTTGGCCTTGAACAGGAAATGTATAAACATCTTTCTTATTTTTTGTCAATTCTCGATCATACCTAGCCCCATAAGAAGTAAAAGTCACATTATTATTATATGTACGAACATTTTTCCTGAAATGTTCAGAGTCTTCATCACCATCAATAAATAATCGTTTTAGTGCATATGGCATTTGAGGAGCAATGATGGAAATCTCTCCTAATGAACAATAAAATGATGGGGGCTCTAAATAGAATCTTTTCGCACCACAATGATCACAGTTGGGAACGAAAGGAAGCTGTAGAGGTTCAGCAAGATAATTCTTCAAGCGCGTTAATTTTGAATAAGAATAATGATGGTTTATTCCTAAAAAGATTTGTAAAAAGATTGATCAGTAGGAGGAGCAATAATAATATAAAACTACAAAGAATATAGCTAAAAAGATTTATACCTTGACGCTCAACAGGTGCCAATGAGGTTGATACAACAGAAGAGGAACATATACTTGGACAATCCAAATTATGATCCATGGGAGAAGAAAGATTTATATTAATATGATCGACGCGAGAATTAGTAGATGGATTTTGCACTAGTTGACTACTGAAAGGACGAAGAAATTGTTGATCATCCATAGTAATATTATCAATGGTAGAATAAAGAGGCTGATCATTAACTTCTTTACATCGACGCTCTCCTATAGACAATATAGGACGATCAAAATTTTCTGTCATTTTACGACCAAACAAAGATAAAGTGGGATTATTCTTCTTTGTAGCATAAGCTTCTCAACGTTGTTGTAGAAGGGCTTGTTTCTCATTTTCCGGTATTTCAGCATACTTTTTACACCTTTTGGCATTCCTATCCATCTCTGGAACTAGATAAACCTAAAACGAAGGCGAAAACAACTAACAACTATACACATTAAAAAGATCTTGTAGAAAATAAAGAAAAATAAAGTAATAAATTAATATAATAAGATAAAATTATTAACATGTAATTGTTGTTCTTTAATGTATAATTATATAATAAAATTTATTGTTTTATATATATATATATATACATATATTTGTACAATTTAATTAAATATTAAACAATAATATGTTCTAATATGAGAAAAATAGCCTATTTAGTGAAACAATAAAAATATTCACATGCATGGGTTGAAATTACTCAAAGACATTTGGAAGAATTGAAGAAAAAACTAACATAAAAAAAAATTTAGCGTTTTGGCATTTTAGCATACTTTTTATGCCTTTTGGCATTCCAATCCATCTTTGAAATTAGATAAACCTAGAACGAAGACAAAAAAACCTAACAACTGTGCACGCTAAAAACATCTTGTAGAAAATAAAGAAAAATAAAGTGATAAATTAATATAATACGATAAAATTGATTTTAATTTTGTAGAACGAAAGGAAAAAGAATTCCCTAGAAAAGTTGTAAGAAGTTATATATATATATATATATATATATATATATATATAACTTTTAATGAACCATGAATTATTAATTATTATATTATTAAGTTTTACTATTTGATGAGGAGCAGGTCTTTACTTCCGTTGAATTACTTAAAGATGCATTTTTGTGACATTATTATCTATGTAATTTTCTTGGTTACTTTTCTCCTTTAATTACATCTTTTTCCTCATCTTGACCATTTATTTCAATTGTTTTGGTAAAGATAATAAGGTATTAGAAGGAACTATGAATTATTAATTATTATATTATTAAGTTATGATTTATTAAGAATTGTAGTTTAATAATTTAATCTTTAATATAAAACTGAAATTAAAATTAAAATTTTAAAAATTTGATATGAAATTTTTTAAGATTCTTATATATATATATATATATATATATATATATATACATATATAATATTGTCTATATATATTTTAGGTGCAAAAAAATGTATTATGATCATAGAAAAAAAACAAATATATTTATTTTAAATTGAATATAGATTACAATTTAAAAAATAATTTGATATATTAGGTATTTAATCATTGTATAGTACAATATTATGAAATAATTAATGATAATTTAGATTTAAATAATCTTACATTATGTTGGTAAATTTTAATTTATAACATACATTTGCGGAAATTAGTTATTTGAATCAATATTAATTTTCTATTCAAACAAT
>JAOSBN010070836.1:0-13137 GCA_027563595.1 Erythroxylum suave | reverse complement strand
GATATGTGAATATGATTGAATGAGAATATGAAAATGTGATTGATGCATTCCATTTCATGAATGCATGAAACATAATGAGTTGTGACTAGAGTAGCCACCAATCAGAGCTTAAAGCTCAACGTGTGAAAACGAGGCTCGAGCACAGAAAGTGGTTAAGAGCCTAAGGCTCACTATGTAAAATGAGCTCTGTATTCCTATCGGATAAGGCACAGTTATCAATGATCCCTGTATCCCCCAAGCGGATAAGGGACAGTTATCAATAAGCCCTATATAGGACAGTTTAGGCACTTTGTCACAACAAAGTAATAAAGGGAAAGTGAGTCTCATACCCACTGCATATGCATAATATGGAATGATTAAATTGTAATTGATTCTGAAATGTGAAATGTTGTCCATGTGATTGTGTGTTATGTGACTGGGCAAGCCATCGATGATGGTCACCCATTACGTTCGCAAAACTCACCCAAAATTTGCAAATATTTTTCAGGATTAGAAAACTACCCCGTTAGGTAAACGGGAGTATACTTTTTACATTAAAAAAAGAAATAAAGATCGGGATCAGTTCGTGTCTGCATTGTATTTCTTTGTTCTTGTACCAAATTAAGTATTCTGCAATTACTGTATCTTGTGTATTTGAAAATATTTGGTGTGTATAACTTTCCAATTGGAAAAGTTTTGCAAAAGAGGTTGATCAAAGTATAATAATGAATTGTGATTTTGAGTTTACGAAATGAAAGTATGGGCCCAAATGACTATTAAAACTCTGATGATTGAATTGTTGCGATTGAAAATGTTTTGAATAAATGTGGGCCTAAATTAGTTATTATTTCTGTATATGTTTGTAGATTTTTCAAAAAAAATTATACCAATTTTTGAACGATCGAGTGCTTTAGCACACCACCCTTGTGGGGCACGGACTAGAATATCACCCATGATGTCAAGTTTGGGTCCTTGCAGGAGTAGGGAGCTACATCAAATGTAATCTTGAAGATCAAAACAATCATGTATAAAATATAGTATAGATTGTATCCCCCGTATATGATCAACTTTTGAGCATGGTTGTCTTGTACCTGAATTAATTTGCTTGAAAGTTTTGGCATTGGCTTGATATACTACTTGCAAAGGGGGAAAATAAATTGTTCAGTTTTGTCTTCCAAGCTGGGCCCTAATCTCTCCAGCCGAACATTGTGATATAGCTGACCATGTGGTGGCTACCTAGTGTATGTGGCAAAGGGTAGATGAGAAGTCATGGATGTTTTGTAGCAGGGTTGTCTATAATCCTTGTAGGGGATGTGGGTATAATGTTTTCACCCTATTGGGCCCAAGCACATTCAGCTGCAAGCTATTTCTTTGTAGATGGTGGATCTAATTAGCTCGAGTGAATTCTCCTTGGTGTTAGGGCTCCCTCTACAGTTTTAAGGCTGGAACTTTTGGTCTTAACTTCCTAGAGTAGTTACTCTAGCAGATGATGGGGCTACTCTAAAGCCTTGATTGCAATGGTGTGTAGGGTCTCTCTTGGGATATGAGGTAAGGTTGCTGAAGTTTACATGACACTAGAATTGTCGGCTATTATGCCTTAATGTTGGCAGGGCTCCTTGGTAGTAGATTTGGCTAAGGATGGTTCACTAAGCTTGGATGAGGGCTGCTAGCATTGACTGATGGTGGAGTAAATGTGAATGTAGGTAAGATCCCTGATCACTTCCTTTAACTTTATAGCTACAGACGTTATATTAAAAGGGGTTGATGTGTAATTGGAATGAGGTCAATCATGGTTGAATCTTGTGATACAGTGGATCTTCACAAATGTTGTCCTCAAGTTTACTTTTGTGATGGTTCTTGACTTCTTTTTATAGGGGTTGATAAGCAACCATAGCTGTAATGGTGTGAGGGAATCTCCTAGGATATGAGGCATTAATGTAGAATGACACTGTTAATGAGGGTTGATAGACATTACTACTGGCGTGGTTTGTTGGTCGCGAGATTGGGGAGAGGATAGAGTTATAATTTTGAGTAAGGCTAGCTGCTTTGGCTGACGATGGTCTAGGCAACTGAAGAAGTTATCTTACCCCAAGGGCCTGGTTCATTACTATCTTAGAATGAAGTCTCCCCTGACTGTTGGATGTGGTACTGAGGCTATCCACTAATTGTTGAGGGCTGGTGCCTTATATTGGTAATTCCAATGTTGGAAAGAGTCTTAAGGTGAGGTGCTAATGGAGTGCAGAAGCACATACAGTGTACAGGTAAAGGTTGTGAATGGGGGTTGAGCTAATATGGGGAGGTGTTGGATGAAGATTGCATATAGGAAGGCTGTTCAAATTTTTAGGCATACTCCATGTTGGTGGCTTGGCATAATGATGTTTAACTTGTTTGTTCATTTTGCAAGTTGGCACCTGGAGAGGGCCCTCGGTTGGGACTATTTCCAACATTTGTAAGAAGAGAATATATACTTGTTGATTACCATGAGGTGGTGGCTGCACAATTACTTCCCTTACTGTTAGGGATGTTACTTTGAGACAATGAAGGGCAACCTAGCCTTGTACCAATGGAGAGGTTGGAAACTACGGTCATTTAGTAATTGACGTCTGTTCACTACAGTAGGGCCAACCCCTGATTATTTCTTTCCTTCCCAATAACATTGTCTTGCCTACTAAATCCAAACTAGCCTTCTCTTATGGCTCCTTCCTTTACTGTTTGGGTATGAGGGACTATGGATTTGGAGACCAATCCATAGTGTGAATGTGAAACATATAAGTTGGCTAGCCTCATTGAGATTGTGGGCGAAGTCTTGGTGATGGGAGGTGAAAATACATTTGTTTTTTTTTTTTGCATGGTACTATTATGTGTTTTTATTGCATACTGTGCAAAATGGTAATTGGTGTTGGATGGAAGAGTGAGATGTTGATGTAATTTTCATCATTGGAGTTACTGGTCAATAGCTAGAGTCACTGTTCACTGTCGGATCTACTGCATTATTGGATTTACTGTTCACTCACCGGAGTTACTGTTCATCATCAAAGTCAATGTTCATAGGTAGGGATGAATAAAATATTACCAGTAGTTTTGGCTTGTAATATATTATCATCTTTTGATTTTTGAATGGAAACTTTTGTATCTTTTGTTATATTTTAATTTTGCTTACCTTGCCTTTTTTTGGAATGTATTAGGGTGCTTGGCACATCTTCTTTGGATGTACTATCAAAATGGGAGTAAGCGATGTAGGATTTGGTATCAACTTTTGATTGTACCTTGAGTTGGGATAGTATTATTTTTTTGAGGTCGGGGTATGCCCCTCAGGACCTTGTACATATTGACTTTTTGGTATAATAAATTTACATTTTACAAAAAAAAATAATAAAGAGCTATCAGTAGTAAGAGAGAGTTATCAGTATGCGTTCTTTGAGTCGGTCTCTCAAGTCTGGGCAATTCCTCACGAATCCACCCTAGACCTCACCCAATCTCTGCTCCGACTATCTTTTTCTATGTTTCATCTGGGTTTCTCTTATGCATTCTATCTCTTCACAACTTATAGGGAGTATTTTTGGCAATTCATTTTAATGATTTTGTCTTCTCCTGCGCGTTAAAGATACTGTTCATATTTCAAAATTTTTCTGATTTGAGGCTAGAAATTCGTCGATGGTTTTGTGTGCTAGTTGAATTTGGCTTCTCCTAACTACATTAAGCTTCATCTATGATTTTATTAATTTTTGATTACATTTGGTGACTGGGTGACTAAAGTTACAAAGAGGTGATCATTGGGACATTTGGGGTCACTCCCTAGGGCTTACGGTGCCCTTCAACTATGGGCAAGAGGAATAAAAATTCACGTAAGGGTAGAGATATCGCCACTGAATGTGTCTTAGGGTTAAAATCTCCGTTAAAAACGATGGCTAGAGGACCCATTGATACTAGCGACAGCGAAGACCAAGAAGAAACTGTTCCAAGACACATTTAGTCACGTAAAGGGACAACAAATGCAGGAGTTGAAAGTAGCAATGGTTTTAAAGAGAATACCTCGTCAGATGAAACTCCAAGTCAAGACCTACAAGATGTCCAAGACAAACATGCCTACTGAAAGCCTCTAGAGCCTCGATACAATGCAGTTAAATTCCTAACTTCCTTTGGTAATGTAGATTCTGGTCACTTATGTGTTGAAGAGTTAGGGGATGATGAAAAGTACAGAGCTGGTGAGGACTATGAGGAGGGGAGTGAGGGTAGTGACATACCTACCTCCTCTGATAATATGAAGGAGGAACAGTTTGAACAAAAGCTGGTTGATAAAATGCCTAGCTGAAAGCCTGCAGGCATTACAGTGGATTAGGTGAAACCCTCCTTTTCTAGTCTCTTTAGACACAAATGAGAGATAAAAAATGAGTTCCCATTAGTATATAAACCAACGGAAGTTGTTGTCACCGTGGAGGAAGATGATATACAGGTAGATGAGGAAGATTGGAGATTTTGTCTAGTCGGCTGCTTCACAGGGAGGTTCGCAGGGATGAAGGCTATGGAGGGAATGATGACTAAGTGGGAAGTACATTTTAAAATTCTACCACATGAACATGTTTGGTTAGTCTTCCAATTTGATTCAATTAAAGATCGAACTAGAGTGTTAGCAGGGCATCTTTACATAGTGTTTGGAAAAACCTTGCTATTGAAGACATTAACTCCTAGTTTTGCCTTCAACTACCAGTACTTTTTGGAGGTTTGGATTTATATTAAACTTCCTAAGGTGCCATTGGGCTTATGGAATGAGCAAGGGTTGTCTAAACTAGGGTCTAGGTTCGGTAAACCGATTTGTACATACTAGATTATAGCAACCAATACAAGAATTGGGTATGTTCGAATGTTGGTTGAAGTGGACGTGTCAAGAGAGCCTGTTACTACTTTTGAAGTTAATATGTCTAGGAAAGATAGTTATACTCAAATGGTTTTGTACGAAACCTTTCCTAGCTACTACTATTTTTGTAAGCATTTCAGACATAACCCATTTGTTTGTAAAAAGAAGGCCCTGAAGGTACATCTGGATGAGAGTAGACCAGGGGCAGCATATGAGGAGGAAAATATGCGCTACAAGAACAGCAATTCCACTACTGGCTTTCCTGCACAACAACCTAGAAAAAAAGGAAAAAATGAGGAAAGAAATAACTGAAGGAGGTAGATCCTAGGTCACAGCAGTAACTCTAGTTTAAGACATTGAAAGAGATAAGATAACACCCTTTGCTTCAGTCCAAGATGGGTAGTAGTCAATATAGACTCCATCTATGCAGAATCAAAAAGTGGGCAATGCAGTGGGTCAAAAGTGTACACATCATAGAAATAGGGAGGAAGGGTTAAACAATGTTCATGCTTAGAGTACTGGAACACCGAAAGCCAGGAGGGAATCAATAGAAAAAGTAGGGAGGAGGACTAAGAACCTGAAGCAGTTGCTAGGCCAAGTAATATAAACTCAAGCAGACAGTAACAAGCAAGGTAGAGGGGACTTGTAGAGAACATCCCATAGGCCTAGCAACAAGGATAAGGTTATTCTAATTCAACAACCAAAACTAGCACCAAGAGGAAAAGGCTTGTAGGAGCAGGGAAGTCAAGTAGGTAATGTGGGCAACAATAGGGGCAAATTGTAGAGACAAGTCCAAGGGGAGTGCATGAGTCAATGAAACAAGGGAGATCTTCCAAAAATCTCAATAAAATAGTAACCGTTAATGGGAATGTGGAGATTCAGTTAACTAAAATGGGCCCAGTTAGAAGTAAAGTTGTATCAGCTAAAGGACTTGAAGGGGAGAGGATCATCAGTCAAGCCAAATGAACATTTTCTGTTTAAACATCCGAGGCTTAAATAAAGCCTCGAGACAAAACCATATTGCTACTCTAGTTAGACAGTTCCAATTTAAATTAGTACATTTTCTAGGACCAAAGCTGAATATGTATGGGCTACAAAGGATGATGATCAATTGGTTTAATGGCTGGGAAGTGAATTAGAATTTTGAAAGGATCGCTGGAGGTAGAATATGTGTCACGTGGAACCCTCAATGCTACAATTGTGATATATTGATTGTAGAGGAGCAATTTATACATTATCATGTGAACTGTTTAGTTACACAGAAATATTTCTTGGTCACCTTTGTGTATGGGCTATATAGTGTCACAAAATGAAGGGAAATGTACCACCAATTAGGGGAGGTAAGGTTGGCTTTCTCTCTACCGTGGATGTTACTTAGGGATTTTTATTATGTCTACATCGTAAGAGAGCGAATGGGCTGCCAACCCCCATTTGCTTACCTACTTAAAGATTTGCTTGATTTTCAATACTCCCTTGGCTTGGAAGATGCTCCTTGTATAGGGGGGTTTTTCACTTGACAAAAAAACTTCCTTTGGGCGAAATTAGATAGGGTGCTGATTAACTAAGGATGGAGTTCGGAGGATTATGACTATTCAACGTATTTCATGAAGATGCTCCCTGATTTGAACCACTACCCTATTGTAGTACACTTTCACAATTTCATCCCAACAGGGTATAAACCATTCAAGTTTTACAATAAATGGGTTGAACACCCGAAATTTTGAAGTACTGTAACTAATGTTTGGGAGCATGTGGAGGAGGGATCAGCCCGATTTGTTCTCTGAAAAAAAATTGAAGGAATTGAAGCAGCCACTAAAGGCACTCAATAAGCAAGCATTCGGCCATATATCCGAAAAGGTTAAAGAAGCTACAGAGAACTTTCAGTTAGCCTATACAGCTTCTTTACAACATCTGCATGACTATAAACTAAAACTAAAGTTGGAGGAAAAGCGGTAAATTGCAGGGTTCCTAATGGAGGTAGAGAGAAGGTTCTTTCAGTAAAAAGAAAAATGTACTCATTTAATGGAAGGGGATAAGAGCACAAAATACTTTCATGCCATTGCTAAGAAGAAATGTATGCAAAATCACATATCCTATCTATTGAAAGAAGATGGATCCAAAACTCAATCCATGGGGGAAGTGGCACCTTGTATGGTTAATTTCTATCAAGACTTACTTGGCACAACAGTAATAGTAAGGCCAAATAGGGATGTGGTTAGTATAGAATCAAGAATGGAGTTGGTGTCTCAGGAGGTTCTGTTGGCACCCATCCTCGATGGAGAGATTAAAAATGCCATGTATGATATTGGGGATGATAAAGCACCAGGCCTAGATGGCTATTCTTCAGGTTTCTTTAAAAAACAATGGCACCTAGTAGGATCGGATGTTATATTGGCAGTTAAAGAATTTTTTCAATCCGGGAGACTACTAAAACAAGTTAAGAATTTTTTCAATTCGGGAGACTACTAAAACAAGTTAATCATACTATCATTTCCCTCCTCCCAAGGAGTAAGTCTATATCGAAAGTCATTGACTTTTGATCGATTTCTTGTTTGAATGTAGTGTACAAGCGGATAACAAAAATCCTATTGAAGAGAATGGCCCTGGTAGTGGGACAATTGGTTGATGATGCACAAACAACATTCCTACCAGGCAGAGGAATGCATGACAATGTTTTCCTAGCTCAAGAGCTAGTGCGAGCTTATTTGCGAAAGAGGATCTCTCTACAGTGTATATTAAAAGTGGACATCACAAAAGCATATGATACGGTGTCATGGGATTTTCTGGAATTTATGATGATGGAGTTGGGTTTCCCTCCCAAATTTGTTAGGTGGGTCATGGAGTGTGTTACTACATCCTCCTACTCTATTGCCATAAATGGAACATTGCTTGGGACGTTTTAGGGAAAAAGAGGTCTACAGCAAGGAGATCTTATATCTCCAACACTATTCATCCTCTGCCTAGAATCCTTCTCTCACCTGCTCAAGATTAAGATTACTCAGGTGGGTTTCCATTACCAGTCGAAATGCAAAAAATTAGGCATCACTGACTTTGCTTTTGTCGATGATCTTATGGTGCTTTCATATGGAGACTACATTTCTATACACACTCTCATGGAAGCTTTAACGGAATTAAATGTAGTAGCAAGGTTACGGATCAACCCTACTGAATCTAATATCTACCTATTTAGAGAGTATGGCCAAGACAAAGAAGACATTCTGCACATGGTTACCTTTCCTGAGGGTGAGTTTCCAGTCAGATACCTAGGGGTCCCTTTGGGTCCTCTTAAAGTATCAGCAGCCGAATACTCAGTCCTCATAAAAGCTATGGAAGATTACGTTAAGGTATGGATAGGAAAGTCCTTTACTTATGCGGGAAGGATTGAATTGGTCAATTAAGTTATATAAGGACTTCTATCCTTTTGGCTGCAGGCCTTCCGTGTACCAGGAACCTTATTGGAGCGCATCACGCCTATCTATCAGATGTATGTAATGGGTGGTAAGAGTTATAGAGTTGCATGGGACTATGAGCATGCACTAAAGATGGAAGGGGGCCTAGGGTTGAAAAATTACAAGCAATGGAATCTAGCCCTCTTATCCAAAGTCTTATGGAACATTCATATAAAAGCCAATTCACTTTGCATATGATGGATCAATGAAGTCTACCTTAAGGGCACTTTGGTATAGGATTGGCAGCCATATCCTCGAGACTCTCCTCTTATGAAGACACTTGCACAAATATGCAATTTATTGGTGGAGAAATTAGGAGGCCGTAAGGGGATGGAAGGAAGACTGTCAAGCTTGTGTACTAATGGTACACTTTCTTCCATGAAAGTGTATGAGCTGATTGGGGTCAAATACACCATCCTACGGATGTCGTTTATTTGGAAGCAGTATATCCCTCCCAAATTTTCAGTAATTGCATGGTTAAGTCTTCGAAATTACCTTCCCACTAAAGACAATATGATGTTTTTAGAGATGGACAGGTCTCGTTGTTTCTGCCGACAAGAAGTTGAATCTGTGGGGTACTTATTCTTCAAATGTTCCTTTACTGGTGAGGTATGGAATACTATCTGAAGATGGCTAGGTATGACTCGACCCATGCAGTCTCTATCTAATGCAATTAGGTAAATTCGGAAAGATTATCATAGTGCTCGATTGAGGAACAAATCAGCTTGATTAGCCCTTCTCTCTACTATATACTTGACTTCGAAGACAGGAAATAAGGTTATATTTGATGCTTCCTCTATTTCCATAATTGATGTGGTGAATAAAATTAAACTAGTTATGTACAAGATTCTCTATAATGACCTGATAAAATTTTAAGGGAGTTGTTAGGTTGTAAAATATATACAATGGTGTCAGGGTAGATTTGTCCCCTACAAGAGGTAGCTTGCTCCATGATGTGAAGAAGGGGCTAGCAAGCCCTTTCAAAACTTGTCACTATACTGCAGGTGTAACCTAAATGATGGTGTCTTTGTTGGGTGTACGTTTCTATATGTGACCGGCTTGCTGATTACATTTGGATTGGTTTGAAAGAAGGAGAGGTAGGGATCAACCAACTTGGATAGCTAAATTTTTAGGTGGGTGAAAATTCAACTAAAACACTGCTAGAGTTTTGTGGGTGATTCTGTGTATACTTAAAGCAGTTCGAAGGAAGGAGGGGAGGGTTATAAATGTAGATCCTATAGACGGCAAACAGTCCAACCAAGCCTGCGGGGTAGAATTGAAACTATATGCATGTGTGATTATCGTGCTAAAGACTTATGGGCTGGTGAAGGCAAGTCGCTGTAGACTTATAGGCTAGTAAAGGCATCCCCCTACTGACTACAATAGGGGGAAATTACTAGCCAAGTCAACAGGGGAAGTCAAGCGGTACATGATCAAGGCTGAATAAATGACTGGAGCTTAGGGGGTGGCTACATAAGGGAGGTAGAGACCCTTTTGTTATTTGTCTAGAATTCTGCTTCTGATGTAGGTTGTGAATTACTACACTATTCTGGTGGTAGATTCAAGCTGGGGCAACATGTCCCCTAGCCTTCAGTCATTGTTAGGGCCTTTGATTGTCGCAGGTTTCAATCTGAGGCTTAAGTGCTAATTATATTCGGATGGGTTGGAGAAAAGGAGAGGCAAGGATATATAAGGATCTGAATGCTAAATTGTAGGTGGGTGGGAGTTCAACTAGCATTGCTAGAGTTTTGTTGGAGTTACTGGTTATATTTGAAGTAGTTTAAAGGAGGAGGGTAGAAATGTAGATCTAATAGTAGGTGAACTTCATTCCAATAGGAGCAAAGCCTGCGGGGCTACATGGCTATCAATGCATGGGTAACCTAGGTGCTGAAGGAGTAACCACTCTTAGTTAAACCCCCATTATGTTGAATATAAAGCTAGTGAAGGAGTTCCTCTACTGCATATAGTGGTGGAAAATTCCTTGCTTGTCGACAAGGGCAGCACAAGGAGTAATGATACAGGCCACTTTAATGGTTGAAGTCTTAGGTGGCATTTCCCTGGGGGTGGAGTCCCTTTGAAATTTGAATGGAATTTGACTTCTGTTGCTGATGGTGGAGACCTTAACTAATCTGTTGATTGAGTCCAAGAACATAAGGAATGAAGGGTGGATGGGAGTAGGTTAGAAGAGGGGGAGGTCCAATGGCTGACTAACTTCTTTTATTTTGGGTTTTTATTATTTTTCAAGTGGAGGTAACTGTTTAGAATGTGGTTTTGGCTGGAATTTTTTAGGTAAATAGGACATATTCATAATGTAAGGTTAACTCCCTAGTTGATGGATTCTCCATACAATGACTCGGGAGCACTGTGAATGCAGACTATAAGCTAATGTAGCTGATGATCATTACTCACTGATGAAGGGCTATACTAATTCCCTTCAGTTGTAATGGTTACCCATCAAAGGATCACGTCTAGATAGTGGTTGTGGATGCATTCTCAGCTGCAACTTATGTCTCTTACAAAGACTTAGTGGTACGGAGGTGGTAGAACATTTGTTTTTGCATAGCGGCACTTATCTTATTGGGGTTACTATTCATCACCGAAATTACTATTCACCGTCAATATTACTGTTCACAACTGAAGTTACTGTTCACATTAGGGAATGAATAAAATTAATACCAGCAAAAATTCTGGCTGGTGATACCTTAGTCATCTCCAGAGATTATGTACGATCATCTATGTAATTTTTGCCCAAATTACCTTTTGGAAAAATTGGGAACTTTACTTGCCTAGCCTCTTTTTGGATGTTTTGAGCTACTTAGCTAATTTTATGTGGTTGTATTGAGGATATGGGTGTTAAAGATGTCAGATTTGCACTCTTCTTTTCACTGTATCTTGTCTAGGGCTATAGCTGCATATTGAAGTCGGGGTATGCCCTAAAGGACCACGTACATATACATTTTTGGTATAATATATTTACATTTTACCTAAGAACAAAGAAAGAGCTATCAGTATAATGTGTGGTCTTAAGTGCTCTCAACTTAGGCAATTTTCGTATGAACTTCCCTAAGCTACGCATGCCTTTTAATGCATGTTTCTTAATCTTGTTGTTCAATATTGCTACCAATTTAGATTCGTCTACTCTAGGATTGTCTTTGGGGTTGAATACTTAGTTAAGGGGTTTAATTAGCACGACTGCTACGAGAAAACCCTAAGGCTAGGTTCTCTAAGCGGTGACTTAGACCAACAAAAATCTGTCTTGTTTGATTTTCTTTGATATTTATAGGGGTTTTTAATGTTGATTTCCGATGCTTGCGACAATCTGGACATTGTTGAAATCAAGGTTTCATTGGAGATTGGGTGAATCCCTAACTAGGAGAAGTGTCGACTCTCTTTCAACTACTAGCTTTGTAAGGTTTTCGGAGTAACAGAACGGATTTCTGACATTTGTGATTAATCTAGAAGGGATTTTTCTGGGTCTGATTCCCAGAGCGATGTGACGTCTGTTCAGTCCAGGGTTTAGATTCTATATTCTCTTCAGTCCAGAGTCCAATCATGGTTTACTGCTGATAACAGTGGTTTGTGTTTATGAAGGAAGGTTAACTCCGGTTTCTAACTGCCTCTTGGCTGTGTCTATAGTTTTACGGGTGGGTTGAATTTGTCAGAGCAGTTGTTGGTCGAATGTGATTGAGATTTCTGTTTAGTTCAGGGTCCAGCTTTTGGCTCAATGTTGATAATCATGATTGTGCTTGTGAGGGGAGTTTTAATTCTTGTTTCCTATTACCTATTGGCTGTGTCGATCTTTACAGGTGGGATGAATTCATATGAGCAGTTGTTGGGCATATTGAATGCGATTTTGATTTTACCTAACCTCAATTATGTCTGTCCAGCTGAAACTTATCTATGGGGGTGTTGTTTATGGTTCACTTGTTGGGCTTGGAAGTTATTGATCTGAATTACGATGAGGCATTGGTAGGCGAGCCCACTCTTCCAATCAGTGCCTGTTAAGCTTCAACCTGTGAGGCATGGGTAAAAGAAAGAAAACACCTCACAAGGGGCGTGATAGTACCAAGGAATGTGTCATAGGCTTATAGAAGGAAGAAACATCAAATTATCAGCTAGATGAGGATGAGGTGCCACAGGGGGGAAAGGCTGTAGTGTTTGAATTTGATGAGGATGAAAGTGAACCTGAAGGGGATTGGAATGCTTCACCCACTAGAGAGACAACTTCAAACTCTGATGATAGTTTGGCTATGAAGAGTGTACCAGTCGGAGCAACGACCTCCCACCATCGTCGCCATAAATTAGATGACAATGCTAACATCAAAGTAGATACTACTCCCTTCGTAAACCATTAGAAACTTTCTTTTGTGAGCTTGTTTAGTACCAACCGAGACCCGAAAAAAGGTTTGAAGCTGAGCTTGTTGGAAGTTAAAGATGAAGCAGAAATGCAAGAAGAAGATCAGGTTAAGGTTGAGGATAAATGGGGTTATTATCTAGTCGGATGTTTCACATGCCGGTTCCCAGGAATGAAAGCATTGGAGGGTCTAGTTTTGAAATGAGGGGTAACAAGCAAGATTTTACCTCATAACCCTAGCTAGGTCATATTCCAATTCGACTCTGAGGATGAACACACTAGTGTGTTAGCTGGAGGGCTATATATGATGTTCATAAAGACATTGTGTAGCGCCCCCTTACCGCAGGGTACACACTGAGACGCCCGTAGGTCATTCCGGTACATATCCTACGATAAGGGTGAGCTACGATCAATCACTACAACCACCTCACATGGCATCATAATAAAACATCAGTAATAAAATCATAATGTTTTTGAAACCAAAATTTTCCTCATTTCAT
>JAOSBN010070815.1:2816-13138 GCA_027563595.1 Erythroxylum suave | reverse complement strand
TCATAGAACGTAAATCACATTACATAAACGACATGCATGTATATATAAAAGGAATATCTCATAATATATTATTAACAGGTCATAATGTTAATAATCACAAATATCCATTGGCCTAGGGCACACTACCAAAAATATGGGATATAGATTCTTGCCTCTGCTGGACAACCCCATATATGTATATGTCTTAAATTAGGTTTTCTACCTGTCCATAACTCGAAAGGAGTTTTTGTAACTGCCTTACTGGGAACTCTGTTCAAGATATATATTGCGGTCTTTAAGACTTCACCCCACAATGAAATTGGTACAGAAGAGTAACTCATTATACTTCCAACTATTTCCATTAATGTGCGATTATGCCTTTCAACAACACCATTCTATTGTGGTGTACTAGGCATTATTTACTGAGCAAGAATATCACGCTTTTTAAGGAATTTTGCAAAACGACCAGGATTTTGTCCTAATTCATCATATCTACCATAATGTTCACCATCTCGATTTGACCTCTTAATTTTAATCCTTTTATCTAATTGTCTCTCGACTTTTGTAATGTACACCTCAAAGATGTCAATAGCTTGAGACTTTTCGTGCACTAGATAAACATAACCATAACGAGACAGATCATCTATAAAGGTGATAAAATATTTTTTCCAGTAAAACATGGGACAGAGAGTGGTCCATAAATATCTGTATGAATTATCTCAAGAAGCTTATTACTTCTTGTGGCACCTTTCTTTGTATGTTTAGTTTACTTTCCCTTTATGCAATCCACGCATACCTCAAAATCAGTGAAGTCAAGATTTTGTAAAATCCTGTCCTTCACTAATCTCTCAATTCTTTCCCTAGAGATATGCCCTAGTCTTCTGTGCCACAGAATTGAAGAATTTTTATTAATTAAACCACGTTTTGAACCAATATTTGAATGCATGGTCATCAAAGCTTATGCAAATTCATGGTTCAAGGAAATTTTATATAAACCATCACATAAAATACTAGAACCAACTGTAATGAAATTTAACAACAAACTTAATTGTCCAGAACTGAATAAAATAGAATGTCCAGCAACATCCAATTTAGACAAAGAAACTAAATTCCTAGAAATCGAAGGTACATAAAATGTATTAAGAAGATCCATTTGATGACCAGTCTCTAAGAACTAGCGATAGGTGGCTGGTACTGCTATTGCGTGCAACCAAAATAAAAAGAAACCAACTTCTGTTAATACAAAAAAATGTAGTAGTGGAAAGTGGGTATCGTTCCCATAAGGAATTTATCAGCAAAGATTGTATGAGTTCGAAATAAAATCAAGTAACGAAAAGGGGGGATTTTAATTTTCATAAATTTAAAAGAGTAGAAATAAAAAAAATCAGAAATTGACAAAAGTAAGTAGATCTGAAAATTTAATAGACAAACCTTGGTTTCAAGTCACCGATGTTATCACGCTAATATGGATCCTCGATATAAAATTCAATTGATCAATAAACATTCATTAAGGGATGTTTTCTCGTAAATGTAAATGAATAGAAACATGTATTCTACACATTCTTATCAACCAATAACCTACATATGATCATAAGTTCAATCGATTGATAGCATTAAGAATTAAAAAACCAATGAACAAGACAACACATGTACGACATGCAATTAATCTAGCTGAATGTATTCTTAGAATTTCCCACTCTAATGTAAAGAAGGTAATCCTAATCGTTACTTGTGATTAACAAAATTGAACGTTATATTTCATTAATCTAGCTATTAAACGAATCAATTCCTAGTTACGCACCTAGCAATCAATCAATTCAATTAGGAAAAGTAATTCGGAAGACACTCAATATTCATCAACAAAATAAACTTTACTGAAACATCTCACACATAATAGACGATAACATAGTTCCCCTCAACCAAGAAAAGGGATTTAGTTACTCGTAGCAAAAGTAAAAATCAAAACAGATTGTCTCCATCCTAGATCTTTCCAGAAAATCCGAAAATATGTATAAAAATACTGCAGAAAATGAAAAACTCCTATGGCTGTCGAGAAAGCAAGAAGAAAATTGCATAAAAATGTGAAACACTACTCCTAAAGTGGTTGCGTGAACAGTAATGCAAATCTCTTTTTAATGCCTCCCGATCCTTTCCTTTTCCATCCTCTCTTGCAGATCACATCTTCCATATGTTGAGACTGTGAATCTCTGTCAACTTGATCTTAAAAGATTATGAGAATCTAAAACAAATCAGATTTAAATTTTAGAGTAGATTTGCAGATTTTTCCTATCATCGTTGCACATGGCCACGTCTAGTCATGAATTTGCTGCCAACCTAGAATTTCGGATTCTTTGTTTATTTTGCATCTTTTTAACTCAATTTCATCTCCCAAGTGTTGGAAATCATCTGAAAACAATTAAGACACAAATCCATAAATTTTGAATGATAATTTCAATATATGAGAGAGATTTATGTATCAAATAAATGCAAAATGACAACTTAACAAATTCCCCCTCACCAAATCTTTGCTCGCCCTCGAGGAAACATGCCAAACCACTACACTCTATCAATTCATCCTTGATAAGATTAAGTGCACGCAATCCACTAACTTGGGCCAATAAGACTTAGTTTACACATACATCATAGTTACTTTTCACCGATACAAATAAACACAGTCAAAATAAGACATCTTTGTTTAAAAGACAATTATGAAACCAAAGTGAATTATTCTCATAGATTTCTCTCTTACACTCAAGTGTTTAAGGTCAAAGTATTTCTCTGAAATCTTTCTCTAGCAGATTGCACTACGATAGGCTTGCAAATTCACCAGTTATCATTCATTCGAATTACATGAGCTCATAGATCATAAGAACTTTATTACGGGTTGTAATAGGGCTAGGTTCAAAGGTAAGGTAAAAATATGGCAAATGGCTAATCACAAGCATTCACAAAGTACCAAGTAAAAAGGATACTCACAGTCAAATTCTAAGACAAACAAATGAATACAAAGGAATACCACTACTCATTACTAACTAATGCTATTATGCTACTATGCTTTACTCTTTTTCTTTTTCTTCTCTTCTTTTTCTTTCTTATTTCTTTCTTTTTTTCCTCTTTTTTTTTTTACTTGGCTCAGAACAATGGAGAGCAATAAAAACAAGAGAAATTACTCGTAGCATAATTTAATAAACACATGAGTAGAAGTACCTATAAAAATATCTCAAAACAAAATACAAAACAAAAGTCCCAAAATCAAATGCCTAAGTACTTCATTCAACTAGTGATCGGTTAAGGTTAATGGGGTTTTTGGGTTTCAATTTAAGGTAATTAAATAAAAAACAAGGTTAAAGGCTAAAAAATGTTTGCAAAGAGAAAATGACTAGGTAGGTCATTTTTAAGCTAAAGGGTGTAAAAACAAAGAAGGTCTTAATCATGTCTATAAACCATGTAATCGAATAATTTCAATCTGGTTCAATGCAAGTTCTGAAGGAAAACTTGATTAGAGGAGCATCGCACAATACAAAAAAATAGAATGACATAAAGATGATGTCATTAAAACTCAATTCCGCTCACAGGTTTCAACTTAAGAATTCACCTTAATTCCACAACTACCTCATCACTCAAATGTAAAAATTTTGACTAAGTTTACAAGATCGGTTATTGCAACCAATTTGCACGATTCATCTTAGACTCACATAGCCGAATTTAATTTCATGCATACATTCAATCTCATCCAAACTAATACGATAAAGCTTGATGGCTAAACATGCATAATTAACATGCAAAAATCGAAAAAAATCACACACAAATACCGAAAACAAGGACACACTCATATAATCCAATTCCTTCCTCTATACCTAGACCAACATTGTCCTCAATGTTCAAAAACAATGAAAGCACAAAAGAGGGATGCGACAAAAGTACTCCCCTAGATTGAAGACGCCATATGCAACTTTGAAATGAATGATTGCAACTTCCTTTTCAAATGCCTACAAACAAAACAACCAAAGAAAATAAATAAAACACTCAAAGTAAACACTCAAAAGATATGCATAAAAAAGCAAAATACACAAAAGAAAAGGATACGAATGGGGTGCCTCCCATCAAGTGCTTATTTAAGGTCATAAGCTTGACCCTTAGCATATGTACATCATCCATTATCTAATGGATGCTTGAGTTTAACAGGTAGCATTGTCAGACTTCGTGAGGAGCCTAGAGCAATTTACCTCAAAGTTAGCTTCTTCTCAGCATGATGCTCCAAGACTTCTGATGAGTGGAACTCATCGTTTCGCCTTCATACTCTAATGTCCACTTGTCTTTTCGGGAATCGCCCTTCTCCAAGAGTATTTCAAATGTATCTCTTCCACTTAATAGTGAATTTTCCTGCACCCATGTGTCAATAAAATTCACAGAAACAACAAATTGTTCATCATCCAAAATTTTCATGGCATTATATATATTGAATTTAATTAGTTCACCATCAAATTCCATGATTAATGATCCATCATGAACATCAATTTTCATTCTACTGGTTTTTAAGAATGGTCTTCCAAATAAAATCGGGTTTGAAGAAGATACATCATCACTCTCCATCTACAAATATAAAAATCAGGTGGAAAAAGCATATCCCCCACTTGAACTAAAATGTCATCTAACACACCCTTTGGATAAGCATTTGAACGATCCGCTAATTGAATCACTACATTAGTTTCTTTGAGAGGTCCCATATTTAAAGATTTATAAACATCATAAGGCATCATAATTATGGAAGCACCCAAATCTAACATAGGTTTCTCAATTCTCAAATTACCAATTTGACATGGGATAGTGAACATACTTGGGTCATGGCACTTAGGTGGAAGCTTTTTCTTTTGCAAAATAATTGAAACATTCTCTCCCAATTGCACTTTTTCATCAATTTTTAATTTTCGTTTTGAAGTGCAAAGTTCCTTAAGGAATTTAGCATATCGTGGAATCTGTTTAATCGCATCAAGTAGAGGAATATTTACCTGAACTTTTCGAAAAGTCTCCCATATTTCCTTCTCTTGCTCTTCCTTCTTTGCTTTGGCAAATCGACTCAGAAAAGGAGTCGAAATCACCATATTTTTCAACTTGTTTTGTGTCATTTCTGGTTGTGAAGGTGCCTTTTGCGTGATTGCTTCTTCTACCTATCTTTTGGAATTCTTTGGAAGTGAGTCTTGCAATTCCTTAGCACTTCGCAGCGTGATGGCTTTCACACTTTGTTTAGGATCGATCTCCGGTTGTGCTGGAAAATTTCTAGAAGTTCACGCTTCCAATCGATTTATGATAGTTGCCATTTGACTTATTTGATTTTCAATTTTCCATTGTTGCTCCTCAATGTGTTAGTAGCCAAAGTTTGCAGTATATCTTCCAAAGAAGACTTACCTTTAGAATTGGATGTTGTGTTTTGATTTTGTCGAAGCATATAAGGTTGTCTATATTGCGGGAAATTTGTGGTCATTTGTTGTCCATAAGAATTCCCATATCTCAAATTCGGGTGATCGCACCATCCTAGATTGTAGGTGTTAGAAAATGGGTCGTACTCCCTTTGATTCAGTCCAGTAAAACCTCCCACAGCGTTAACATGTTCTATGCTTTTATCCTGCAAAACCGGACATGCATCAATAGAATGTCCTAACATTGAACATATTCCACATACCTTTGCTGCTTCTTTCTTCGTAACCGTGATTTGTCGCACTAAAGAAGTAAGGTCATCCAATCTTTTCTCCAACGTGGCCACGTTCACCTCACTCATGGCTTTTGATCCATGCCTAGAATGTATTTCGAATTGTCGAGTGTTGGAAGCCTTGTTTGTGATCAATTGCCTTACGCCCACCGGCGTTTTGTCAACTAAGGCACCACCACTTGCATCGTCAATCATACTCCTATCCATGAGCGAAAGACCTTTATAAAAGTATTGAATTAGTAATTGATCAGTTATTTGGTGATGGGGACAACTAGCACAAAGTTTTTTAAATCTTTCTCAATATTCGTAGAGTGTTTCTCCCATATGTTGTCGAATTCCACATATCTCTTTTCAAATGTTAGTTGCTCTTGATGCTGGAAAATATTTCTCAAAGAAGAGCCTCTTTATTTTAGCCCAGTTTGCACGTTTTCTTCAGATGAATAGTACAACCAATCTTGAGCATCGTCCTTTAGAAAAAACGGGAAGACCCTTAGCTTAATCTGCTTTTCTGTCACATTCGTCGGCTTCATTCCCACGCAAACTACATCGAATTCCTTCAAGTGTTTGTACAAATCTTCTTCCGATAAACCCCTGAAAATAGGTAATAAATGAACCAGCTCAGATTTTAATTCAAAGTATTGTTATCACCTAAATTCAAAAAATTAACGCAATGGGGTTGTTGAGCATCCGTGGGCGCGGCTAGTTCGCAAAAGGTGTGGTTTGCTGCCATCCATTCCATTTTCTGCACTTGTCGCTGCTGTTTCATCTGTTTCTGTAGCCTTTTAGCTGTCTTCTCAATTTTAGGATTGTATTGCAAATCTTCAAATTGATTCAAACGCGTAACGTACATAAACCGTAAAAAATTCCCCAACAATGGCGCAAAAATTTGGTATTGCTATTGCTAGCAACCAAATTAAAAAGAAACCAACTTCCATTAATACAAAATAATGTAGTAGTAGAAAGTAGGTATCGTTCCCATGAGGAATTTATCGGCAAAGATTGTAAGAGTTCGAAAATAAAATCAAGTAACGAAAAAGGGAGATTTCAATTTTGGTAAATTTAAAAGAGTAGAAATAACAAAAATCGGAAATTGACAAAAGTAAGTAGATATGAAAATTTAATGGACAAACCTTGGTTTCGGGTCGCCGATGTTATCACGCTAATATGGATCCTCGATATAAAATTCAATTCATCAATAAACATTCATTGGGGGATGTTTTCTTGTAAATATAAATGAATAGGAACATGTATTCTACACATTCTTATCAACCAATAACGTAGATACAATCGTAAGTTCAATCGATTGATAGCATTAAGAATTAAGAAACTAATGAACAAGATAACACATGTACGACATGCAATTAATCTAGCTGAATGTATTCTTAGAATTTCCCACTTTAGAAGGTAATCCTAATCGTTACTTGTGATTAACAAAACTGAACGATATACTTCATTAATCTAGCTATTAAACGAATCAATTCCTAGTTGCGCACCTAGAAATCAATCAATTCAATTAGAAAAAGTAATTTGGAAGACACTCAATGTTCATCAACAAAATAAACTTTACTTAAACATCTCACACATAATAGACGGTAACATGGTTCCCCTTAGCTATTCATAGCGTAAGTGAAAATCAAATAAATAACAAAACACATTGTCTTCATCCCAAGTCTTTCTAGAAAATCCGAAAATATGTATAAAAATACTGCAAAAAATGAAAAACTCCTATGGCTGTCAAGAAAGCAAGAAGAAAATTGTAGAAAAACGTAAAACACTACTCCTAAAGTGGCTGCATGAACAGTAACGCAAATCCCCTTTTTAATGCCTCCTGATCCCTTCCTTTTCCATCCTCTCTTGCAGATCACATCTTCCACATGTTCAGATTGTGAATCTCTATCAATCTAATCTTAAAAGATTATAAGAATTTAAAACAAATCAGATTTAAATTTGAAAGCAGATCTGCAGATTTTTCCTTTCATCTTTACATATGGCCATGTCTAGTCATGAATTTGCTGCCAACCTGAAATTTCAGATTTCTTTGTTTATTTTGCGTCTTTTTTAACTCAATTTCATCTCCCAAGTGTTGGAAATCATTTAAAAACAATTAATACATAAATCTATAAATTTTGAATAATAATTTCAACATATGAGAGAGATTTATATATCAAATAAGTGCAAAATGACAACTTAACAATGTCGACAGCTACCACTTCTACTTGGAGACGGTTTCCCATATAGAGGAACTTTTCACTTTCCTTCGATTTCTAGGTTGTAAGGAATCCCTGCATTAAATTAGTCACATGAGTTGTAGCTCCTGAATCAATCCACCTAGTATTTGAAGGTACTTCAGTAAGATTGGATTCATAACATACAAAAGAAAGACCTGTACCTCTCTTTTCAAATCAAGTCTTGCGCTTGTTATAGTTCTTCTTCACATATCCTTGCTTGCCACACAAATAGCAACTTACTCTGAATTTTCTATCATGACTCTGGCTACCTTCCCCAGGTCCATTTTTCTTTGGTGGAAAGTTATTTCTTTTTCTAAATTTTCCTTGCTTCTTCATGACTCCATAAGATACAGCAAGAGTAAGATTATATCCTTCTTGTCTTAATCTCACCTCCTCCTGAATCTATTTACTGGTAAGCTCATTTAAGTTCCACTAATCACAGTTAGTATTATAATGGTTCTTGAATGGAGCAAACTATGATGGAAGTGAGTTAAGAACAAATTGTACCAAAAAGTACTCATCTATAATCATGCTTAGTGCCTTAAGCTATGTAGCCTTTTTAGTCATGTTCAAAATATAATGCTGAATACCTTTCTGACCATCATATTTCATAGCATCAATGTGCCTGCAAGGGACTTATTGGCACATTTGAAGCGCTCCTTAATAGATTTTAGAAATTTCGAGGCTAACTCGGTTTGTGGGAGAGAGGTCTTGATATTATTGGCAATGGTCATTCTCATAAACATTAGATTGAGTCTATTTGATTTTGTCCGGGCCTTTGATTGTTCCACTTGCTCCGGAGTACTATCATTCGTAGCTTAGGAGGATTGTCAGTTATTAAATTCAGGTCAAGATCTAATACGCCTAGTGAGAATTGGACCCTTTCATACCATTTAGAAAAATTAAACAGTCATTCCAGATGCAAGAGAGTGTAACGAAGTTGACCGCGCGTCGTTAACCTAGTCAAAATAAAATAACTAGACTACTACTATAGATCGAGTCTAGGTCGATCCCATAGAGAGTGTGTGTAAAGTTTATGAAATGAAATTAATCGATGTTTAGGAAAAAGGTGGGTTTTGGATTTTTCAAAGAAGAAAATAAAATAAAACTAACCAATAAAAAAAATAAAGAAAACATGCAATAAAATGATAAATGTGGGGAATTCGGTAGAGACCCGGTTGTTTGGTTCAATCTCGACCTACACCCTGACTAAGCATATTTTATTAATTTGTTGTTCTTTAATTTTTCCTAGCAATTATTAATCGTGGGTTAATAATTAATCCAAGTTTTCTTAGGTTTTGTTTAATCAAGATACGATCATTAATTAAACTTAACCATCGAACAACCTAGGATATGATCTCTAGTTTTAATTAGGCAGTAGCATTACGAATTAGAAAAACCGATTAATCAAGGCAACAACCACATACGATGCATCATTTAACCTACATCACGTTATCCCTAATGATTACGAATCATTAGTCGCTATACAAAAATTTCAACATAACAATTAGGGATTATATCGAAATTCTAGCAATGGGTTTGAAATTAACGATTCAATGAACGCATTAAAATCATCAACTCACAATACCCAATAGGTTCATATACAAATAACCAAACAAATAACCGAATAATAACGAAAATTCGATTATCCATATATAAAACCCAATTCAATCATCATAGGATAACACAAACAATTCCTAATGAGAGAAAGAAACAACAAAATAATTAAAAAATTACTTAACCCGGGTCGTTGGCGTCGATATTACCTTTGAACTGGTGTCGAGACGTTTAGCCTTTCATTGGTATTTTTTGAAAAATTGCTTTAGCCCCCATCTTCATCCCTAACAAAAAATCACCTAATTTATTATTCACGGCCGCAGCTCTCCTCTCAATTTCACTGCACTATTCCTTGATTTGACGAATAAACCTTGAGGTTTATTGTCCACGCCCACTGTTCTACTTCTCCAAAGGTTTGCGCCAGCTCACCTATTCTCGCAAGCTCCAGACTCCACGCCAGTAAGCCACCAAGTCGAGCCTAGCTGCAGCTGTTTCCACGCCTGCTGCCTGCGCTTACGCTTGTACGCAGTTGCCTTCACGCCTCTGCTGTTGATTCTCCTCACCCTACTGTAGCTTGACAAGATGAATAAGGGTCCCAATCAATTAAATCCCTTGTTGCTCCTTTATCCGCCTGCGTTTAACACACAACACAGCGCATAACGCATAGCGCAGGCGTTAACACATAACGCCTGCGATATGCGTTATGCGCAGGCGTTGCCTGCGTTTTGTGCAAAGCGCACTTCTCTGTTTGTTCCCTGCTTCTGCGTTTAGCTTTGCTTCCACTATTGTTTTTGTTGCTCTTAGCTTCCAAGCTTGGCCATTTTAGTTCTTTGTTGTTCATTATTTTTCTT
>JAOSBN010070804.1:0-13139 GCA_027563595.1 Erythroxylum suave | reverse complement strand
CCGCTAGGCAACTTTGGTCAAAAAAATGGCACGTTCATGTATCTTCGTTGGGCAAAACAACCCGTCGGCACCTCATAAGGGAAAAATAGCCCGCTGGGTGCCTTCGGTATGAAAAATAGCAAGTTGGTTCACCTTTTGTGGGCAAAACAGCCAGTCGAAACAGCCACTAGGCACCTTCAATGCGGAAAACAACACCTTGGTGCTTCTTCGTTGGGTAAAATAGCCCGTTGGGCACTTTTGATGGGAGAAATAGCACATCAGTGCACCTTCGAGGGGTAATACAGTTCGTCAGCATGACCATTAGCCAACTTTTATAGGAAAAATAACCCATTGGTGTAACTTTGGTGGGAAAAATAGCGCATCGGCTGGACCGCTAGGCACGTTCAGTAGGTCAAACAGCCCGTTGGTCACCTTCATTAGAAAAAATAGCACGTTGGCGCACCAACAGTGTTCAAAAGAGCCTTTTGGCACGGTCGCTAGGCACCTTTGGAGGGAAAATCAACTCCTTGGTGCATGTTCGGTGGGCAAAACAGCACGTTGGTAAGGTCACTGGGCACCTTCGATGGAAAAAACAATCCGTTGGGTGCCATCGGTGGGAAAAATAGCACGCTGGTGCACCTTGGGTGAGCAAAACAGCCCATTAGCAAGACTGCTAGGCAACTTCGGTAGGAAAAATGGCACATTGGTGCACTTTTGGTGGGCAAAACGGCCCGTGGGCAAGACTGTTAGGTACCTTCACTGGGAGAAACAACACATTGAAGCACCTTCAGTAGGTAAAATAGCCCGCTGGGCACCGATGGTGGGAAAAATAGCAAGTTGGTGCACCTTCGATGGGCAAAACAGCCAATCAGCACGGCCGCTCAACAGCTTTGATGGGAAAAATAGCACCTTGGTGCACCTTCGATGGGTAAAACAGTCCGTTTGGCACCTTAGGTAGCAGAAACAGCACGTTGGTGCACCTTTAGTGGGTAAAACAGCCCATTGGTACAGTCCTAGGCACTTTCGGTGGGAAAAACTGCCCGCTAGGAACCTTTGGTGGAGAAAACACACGTTGGTGCACATTTGATGGACAAAACAGCCCATCAACAAGACTGCTAGGTACCTTCGATAAAAACAGCACATTGATGCACCTTCGGTGGGCAAAACAGCCCATCGGTATGGCCGTTAGAAACCTTCGGTGAGCGAAACAGCCCATCGGAATGACTGCTAGGCACAGTACAGTGGGAAAAATAGCGAGTTGGTGCATCTTCAATGGGCAAAACAGCCAGTCGGAACATCCGCTAGGCAACCAGTCGGAACACTCGTTGGGTGCTTTTGGTGGGAAAAATAGCATGTTCATGGACCTTTGGTGGGAAAAACAGCATGTTGGTGCACCTTTTGTGGGGAAAACACCCTTTTGGCACATCTGTTAGACACCCTCGGTTGGAGAAACAGCACCTTGATGCACCTTTGGAGGGAGAAACTGCCTGTTGGCATAGTTGCTAGGCACCTCATGTGGGAAAAATAGCTTGCTGGGTGCCTTTGGTGTGAAAAACAGCAAGTTGGTACAGTTTGGTGGGCAAAATAGCAAGTCGTAATAGCCGCTAGGCACCTTCAATGTGAAAAACAACATCTGGGTGCATCTTCGTTTGGTAAAACAGCCCGTTGGGCACCTTTCATGGGAAAAATAGCATGTTGGTGCGCCTTGGGTGGGCAAAACAGCCCATTAGCAAGACCCCTAGGCAACTTCAGTAGGAAAAATGACATGTTGAAGCACCTTCGGTGGGCAAAACAGCCTGTCGACAAGGCCGTTAGATACCTTCACTGGGAAAAACAACCCGCTAGCGAGGTCACTACGCACCTTCGATGAGAGGAATAGCCCGTTGGGAGCCTTCGGTGGGAAAAACAACATGTTGGTGCACCTTGGGTGGGCAAAACAACCCATTAGCAAGACCGCTAGGCAACCTCGGTGGGAAAAATGGCACGTTCATGCACCTTCGGTGGGCAAAACAGCCCGTCGGCACCTCAAATGGGAAAAATAGCCTGCTGGGTGCCTTCGATGTGAAAAACAGCAAGTTGGTACACCTTTGGTGGGCAAAATAGCCAGTCGAAGCAGCCGCTAGGCACCTTCAATGTGAAAAACCGCACCTTGGTGCATCTTCGTTGGTTAAAATAGCCTGTTGTGTACTTTTGATGGGAGAAATAGCACATTGGTGCACCTTCGAGGGGTAATACAGTCCGTCAGCAAGATCATTAGCCAACTTTGATGGGAAAAACAACCCATTGGTGAAACTTCGGTGGGCAAAATAGCGCATCGGCAGGACCGCTAGGTACATTCAGTAGGAAAAACAGTCCGTTGCCACCTTCATTGTCAAAAACAGCACGTTGGTGCACCTTCAGTGTGCAAAAGAGCCTTTTGACATGGTCACTAGGCACCTTTGGAGGGAAAATCAACTCATTGGTGCATGTTCGGTGAGCAAAATAGCCCGTTGGCAAGGTCACTAGGCACCTTCGATGGAAAAAACAGCCGGTTCGGTTCCTTCGGTGGGAAAAATAGCACGTTGGTGCACCTTAGGTGGGCATAACAGCTCGTTAGCAACACCGTTTGGCAACTTTCGTAGGAAAAATGGCACATTGGTGCCCCTTCAGTGGGAAAAACTGCCTATCGGTAAGGCTGTTAGGTACGTTCACTAGGAAAAACAGCAAGTTGGTGCACCTTGGATGGGCAAAACAACCAGTCAGCACGGCCGCTCAGCACCTTTGATGGGAAAAATAGTGCCTTGGTGCACCTTCGGTGGGTAAAATAGCCTGTTTGGAACCTTAGGAATGAGAAACAACATGTTGGTGCACCTTTGGTGGGTAAAATAGCATGTTGGCACAACCGCTAGGCACTTTCGGTGGCAAAAACTGCCCACTGGGAGCCTTTGGTGGAGAAAACACACGTTGGTGCACATTTTGGAGGGAAAAACAGCCCGTCAGCAAGACTGCTAGGCACATTCGATGGGAAAAGCAGCATGTTGATGCACCTTCCGTGGGTAAAATAGCCCGTCGGCACGGACGTTAGAAACCTTCGGTGAGCAAAATAGCCCCTCGGAATGACTACTAGGCCCCTTCGATGGGAAAAATAACCAGCTGGATATAATACAGTGGGAAAAATAGTGAGTTGGTGCACCTTCATTGGGCAAAACAGCCAGTTGGCACACCCGCTAGGCACCTTTGATGGGAAAAACAACACTTTGGTGCACCTTCGGTGGTTAAACAACCCATTGGGCACTTTTTGAGGGAGAAATAGCATGTTGGTGCACCTTAGGTGGGAAAAACAACATGTTGGTGCACCTTTTGTGGGGAAAACAGTCTTTTGGGAGATTCGATTAGCACCCTCTGTGGGAAAAATAGCACCTTGATGCACCTTCAGAGGGAGAAACGGTCTATCGGCACAGTTGCTAGACACCTCTGGTGGGAAAAATAGCCCGATGGGTGCCTTTAGTGTGAAAAACAGCAAGTTGGTGCACTTTGGTGGGCAAAACAGCTAGTCGGAACAGCCGCTAGGCACCTTTAAAGTGAAAAACAACACCTTGGTGCATCTTCGTTGGGTAAAACAGCCTGTTGGGCACCTGTGATGGGAAAAATAGGATGTTGGTGCACCTTCGAGGGGTAATACAGTTCGTTGGCACGACCGTTAGCAAACTTTGATAGGAAAAATAGCCCATTGGTGTAACTTCGGTGGGCAAAACAGCGCGTAGGTAAGACGCCTAGGTACATTCAATAGGAAAAACAGCTCGCTGGCCACCTTCGTTGGAAAAAACAACACGTTGGTGTACCTTTAGTGTGAAAAAGAGGCTCTTAGCATGGTCGCTAGGCACCTTTAGAGGGAAAATCAACTCCTTGGTGCATGTTCGACGGGCAAAACAGCCCGTTGGCAAGGTCACTAGGCACCTTCCATAGGAAAAACAGCCTATTGGGTGCCTTCGGTGGGAAAGATAGCACGTTGGTGCACCTTGGGTGGGAAAAATAACCCGTTAGCAAGACCGCTAAGCAACTTTAGTAGGAAAAATGGCACGTTGGTGCACCTTTAGTGGGCAAAACAGCCCGTAAGCACAACTACTAGGCCCTTTGGTTCGAAAAATAACCCACTGGGAACCTACGGTGGGAAAAACAGCAAGTTGGTGCACCTTCGATGGGCAAAACAGCCAGTCAACATGGCCGCTAGGAACCTTTGACGGGAAAAATAGCACCTTTAGTGGGTAAAACAGCCTATTTGGCACCTTAGGAAGGAGAAACAGCACGTTGGTGCACCTTTGGTGGGCAAAACAACCCGTTGGTGCACCTTCGAGGGGTAATACAGTCCATTGGCACAACCGTTAGCTAACTTTGATGGGGAAAACAACCCATTGGTGTAACTTCGGTGGGCAAAACAGTGCGTCAGTAGGATCGCTAGGTACATTCTGTAGGAGAAAGAGCCCATTGGCCACCTTCGTTGGAATAAACAGCATGTTGGTGTACCTTAAGTGTGCAAAAGAGCCACTTAGCATGATCGTTAGGCACCTTTGGATGGAAAATCAACTCCTTGGTCCATATTCGGTAGGCAAAACAGCCCGTTGGCAAGGTCACTAGGCACCTTCGATGGGAAGAACAGCCCCTTGGGTGCCTTTGGTGGGAAAAATAGCATGTTGGTGCACCTTGGGTGGGCAAAACAGCCCATTAGCAAGACTGCTAGGTAACTTCAGTGGGAAAAATGGCATGTTCATGCACCTTCAGTGGGCAAAACAACCCGTTGGCGAGGCCGTTAGGTACCTTCACTGGGAAAAACAACACATTGGTGCACCTTCAGTGGGCAAAACAGCCCGTCGGCACAACTGCTAGGACCCTTCGGTGGGAAAAACAGCCCGCTTGGCACCTACAGTGGGAAAAACAGCAAGTTGGTGCACCTTCGAGGGGTAATACAATCCGTTGGCATGACCGTTAGCAAACTTTGATAGGAAAAACAACCCATTGGTGTAACTTCGGTGGGCAAAACAGTGTGTCGGTAAGACCCCTGGGTACATTCAGTAGGAAAAACAGCCCACTAACCACCTTCGTTAGAAAAAACAACACGTTGGTGAACCTTCAGTGTGCAAAAGAGCCTCTTGGCATAATCACAAGACACCTTTGGAGGGAAAATCAACTCCTTGGTGCATTTTAGGTGGGCAAAACAGCCCGTTGGCAAGGTCACTACGCACCTTCGATGGAAAAAACAGCACGTTGGGTGCCTTCGGTGGGAACAATAGCATGTTGGTGCACCTTGGGTGGGCAAAACAACCAGTTAGCAAGACCGCTAGGCAACTTCAGTAGGGAAAATGGCACGTTCGTGCACCATCGACGGGCAAAATGACCCGTCGGTAAGGATGTTTGGTACCTTCACTAGGAAAAACAACACGTTGGTTCACCTTCGGTGGGCAAAACAGCCCGTAAGCGCAACTACTAGGCTGTTTAGTGAGAAAAATAGCGCACTGGGAACCTATGGTGGGAAAAACAACAAGTTGGTGCATGTTCGATGGGCAAAACATCTAGTCAGCACGGCTGCTAGGCACCTTTGATGGGAAAAACAGCACCTTAGTCCACTCTCGGTGGGTAAAACAGTCCGTTTCGCACCTTAGGAAGGAGAAACAACACGTTGGTGCATCTTTGGTGGGTAAAACAGCCCGTTTGGCACCTTAGGAAGGAGAAACAACACATTGGTACACATTTGGTGGTCAAAATAGCCCGTTGGTGCACCTTTAAGTGGTAGTACAGTCCGTTGGCACGACCGTTAGCTAACTTTGATGGGAAAAACAACCAGTTGGTGCACCTTCGATAGGCAAAACAGCCAGTCAGCACGGCCGCTAAGCACCTTCAATGGGAAAAACAACACCTTGGTGCACCTTCAGTGGTTAAAACATCCCGTTGGTCACCTTTGGTGGTAAAAATAACACGTTGGTGAACATTTGGTGGGCAAAACAACCCGATGGCATAGCTGTTAGGCACTTTTGGTGGCAAAAAGTGCCCGTTGGGCACCTTCGGTGGAAAAAACAGCACATTGGTGGGTAAAACAGTCAGTTGGTACAGCCGCTAGGCACTTTCAGTGGCCAAAACTACCCGTTATGAACCTTCGATGGAAAAAATACCACGTTGGTGCACATTTGGTGGGCAAAACAACCTGTCAACAAAACCACTAGGCAAGTTCGATGGGTAATACAGCACGTTGATGCAGCTTCAGTGGGCAAGGGAAAAACGACAAGTTGTTGCAGCTTCAATGGGCAAAACAGCTAGTCAGCACACCTGCTAGGCACCTTCAATGGGAAAAACAATACCTTGGTGCACCTTTGGTGGCAAAACAGCCCGTTGGGCAACTTTGCTAGGAAAAATAGCACTTTGGTGTACCTTTGGTGGGAAAAACAACATGTTGGTGTACCTTTCATGAGGAAAACAGCCTTTTGGTACATTCACTAGGCACCCTCAGTGGGAAAAACAGCACGTTGGTGCACCTTCGGAGGGAGAAACGGCCTGTCAACACAGCTGCTAGGCACCTTTGGTGGGAAAAATAGTCCGCTGGGCACCTTCGTTGTGAAAAACAGGAAGTTGGTGCACCTTCAGTGGGCAAAATAGCTAGTTGATATGGTTGCTAGGCACCTTCAATGTGAAAAATAGCCACTTGGTGCTCCTTCGGTGGGTAAAGCAACCCGTTGGGCACCTTCAGTGGGAAAAATGGCACATTGGTGCACCTTTGGTGGGCAAAACAGCCCATCAACATAGCCACTAGACACCTTCAGTGAGTAAAACAACCCATTGGGAACCTTCAGTAGGAAAAATAGCACGTTGGTGCATCTTTGGTGTGGAAAGCATCCCTTCAGCACAGCCGCTAGGCACCTTCAGTGGGGAAAACAGCAACTTGGTGCACCTTCAGAGGCAAAAACGGCCTACAGGCACAGCTTTTAGGCACCTCTGGTGGGAAAAATAGCCCGCTAGGCACCTTCGGTATGAAAAACTGCAAGTTGGTGAACCTTTGGTGGGGAAAACAGCCAGTTAGAATAACCGCTAGACACCTTTAACGTGAAAAACAACTACTTATTGCATCTTCGCTGGGCACCTTTGGTAGGAAAAATGGCATATTGGTGCACCTTCGAGGGGTAATATAGTCCGTCGGCACGGCCGCTAACCAACTTTGACGAGAAAAACAACTCGTTGGTGCACCTTTGGTGGGCAAAATAGCTCGTTGGCATGACGGCTAGGTACATTCAGTAGGAAAAATAGCTTGCTGGCCACCCTCATTGGAAAAAACAGCACGTTGGTGTACCTTTAGTTTGCAAAAGAGCCTCTTGGCACGATCGCTAGGCACCTTTAGAGGGAAAATCAACTCCTTGCTATATGTTCGGTGGGCAAAACTGCCTATTGGCAAGGTCACTAGGCACCTTCGATGGGAAAAACAGCCCGTTGGGTGCCTTTGATGGGAAAAACAGCACGTTGGTGCATCTTGGGTAGGCAAAATAGCCCGTTAGCAAGACTGCTAGGCACCTTCAGTGGGTAAAATAGCAAGTTGATGCACCTTCGGTGGGATAAATAGCCCGTCAGCAAGGTTGTTAGGTACCTTCACTGGGAAAAACAACACGTCGGTGCACCTTTGGTGGGCAAAACAGCCCGTTGGCACCTTCGATGGGAAAAATAGCCCGTTGGCACAGCTGCTAGGCACTTTCAGTGGGAAAAACTACCTGTCGGGAACCTTCGGTGGAAAAAACAGCACGTTGGTGCACATTTGGTGGGCAAAACAGCTAGTCAGCAAGACCGTTAGGTGCCTTCAGTGGGAAAAACAACACATTGATGCACCTTTGGTGGGCAAACAGCCTGTTGACAAGGCCTTTAGGCACCTCCGGTAGGCAAAACAGCCCATCGGAACGACTGCTAGGCCCCTTTGATGGGAAAAGCAGCCCGCTGGGTAGTGTATAGTAGGAAAAACAACAAGTTGGTGCACCTTCGATGGGCAAAATAGCCAATCAACACGGCCGCTAGGCACCTTCGTTGGGAAAAACAGCACCTTGGTGCACCTTCGATGGGTAAAACATCCCGTTGGGCATCTTTGGTGGTAAAAATAACACATTGGTGCACGTTTGGTGGGTAAAACAACCTGGTGGCACAGCTGTTAGGCATTTTCGATGGCAAAAACTGCCCGTTGGGCACCTTCGGTGGAAAAAACAGCACATTGGTGCACCTTCAATGTGTAAAAGAGCTTGTTCGCACAGTCACTAGGCACCTTTAGGGGGAAATCAACACCTTGGTGCACCTTCGGAGGGAAAAATAGCCCATTGGAAAGATTGCTAGGCACCTTCGATGGGAAAAACAACACCTTGGTGCACCATCGACGAACAAAATAGCTAGACGACTGTCGGTGGGAAAAATAGCTCGTTGGTGCACGTTCAATGGGAAAAATAACCTGTCAATATGGTCGTTAGCCAGCTTTGGTGGGAAAAAAAGCAACCTGGTGCACCTTCGGTGAGCAAAATAGCTAGTTGGCACAGTTGCTAGGCACCTTCGATGGTTAAAACAACCTGTTGGGCACCTTTGGTGGGTAAATAGCACGTTGGTTCATATTCGGTGGGCAAAACATCCCGTCGATAAAGCTTTTAGGCAGCTTAGATAGGAAAAATAGCACATTGGTGCACCTTCGGTGGGCAAAATAGCCCGTCGGCACAGCTGCTAGGCACCTTCGATGGGTAAAACAACCCGTTGGGCACCTTGGTGCACCTTCGGTGGGAAAAACTACACATTGGTGCACCTTTGGTGGGAAAAATGGCCCGTCGGTACAGCCACTAGGCACCTTTGAAGGGTAAAACAGCCTATTGGGCACCTTCAGTGGGAAAAATAGTACCTTGGTGCACATTCAGTGAGAAAAACGGCACGTTGGCATGACTACTAGGCTCCTCCGATGGGAAAAATAACCCACTAGGCACCTTTGGTGTGAAAAAAAGCAAGTTGGTGCACCTTCGGTGGGCAAAACAACCAATCGGCACAGTCAGTAGGCACCTTAAATGGGAAGAACAGCACCTTGGTGCACCTTCGGTGGGTAAAATAGCCTGTTGGCCACCTCTAGTGGCAAAAACTGCACGTTGGTGCACATTCAATGGGAAAAATAGCTCGTCAAAACAGTCACTAGGCAACTTCGACGTGAAAAACAACATATTGGTGCACCTTCTGCGGGAAAAACAACGCGTCGGTGTGACCGCCAAGTGCATTCGGTGGAAAAAACAGCCCATTGGCCACCTTCGCTAGGAAAAATAGCACGTTAGTGTACCTTCAGTGTGCAAAAGCACTTGTTGGCACAGTGTCTAGCACCTTTGGGAGGGAAATCAACACTTGATGCACATTTGGTAGGTAAAACAGCCTGTTGGCAAGGTTGCTAGGCACCCTCAGTAGGGAAAATAGAATGTTGGTTCACCTTCGGTGGGCAAAATAGCCCGTAAGAAAGGTTGTTAGGCACCTTTGTGGTGAAAAATAGCACGTTGGTGCACCATTGGTGTTCCAAACAACCCGTTGGCAAAAACTGCCTATTGGGCACCTTCGGTGGAAAAACAGCACGTTGATGCACCTTCAGAGGAAAAAATAGGCCGTCGGCACCGCTGTAGGTCCCTTCGTTGGGAAAAATAGCCCACTGGGCACCTACGATGGGAAAAACAAAAGTTGGTGCACCTTTGGTGGGCAATACTACACATTGGTACACCTTCGGTGGGCAAAATAGTCCATCGGCATGGCTACTAGGCATTTTCGGCGAGAAAAATAGCCCGCTCGGCACCTTAGGTGGGAAAACAAAAAATTGGTGCACCTTCGATGGGAAAAATAGCTAGTTAGCACGACCATTAGGCACCTTTGATAGGAAAAAAGTACCTTGGTGCAGTTTCAGTGGGTAAAACAGCATAACCTGTCGGCATGGTCGCTAGGCACATTCGGTGGGAAAACAGCACCTTGGGGCACTTTTGGTGGGAAAAATAGCCCGTTGGCGCAGTCGCTAGGCATCTTTGGCAATAAAAACAGCCCGTTAGGCATGTTCTATGGGAAAAATAGGATGTTGGTGCACCTTCGGTGGGCAAAGCAGCTCGTCAGTACAACCATTGGGCACCTTGAGTGGGAAAAATAGCACCTTGGTGCACCTTTTGTGGGAAAAACAGCTCCTCAATAAGGCCACCGGGCATCTTCGGTGGGAAAAATAGCTCGTTGGCACAGTGCCAAGGCACCTTCGGTGGGAAAAACAACCCGTAAGGCACCATTGGTCGAGAAACAACATGTTTGTGCACCTTCGGGGGGTGAAATAGCCCGTCGAAATGGTCGTTAGGCACCTTCGTTAGGAAAACAACGTTGCGCACCTTCAGTGAAAAAAACAGCACCTTGGTTCACCTTCAGTTCGAAAAAAAACCCATTGGCATGGTCTTAAGATAGTGTCGGTGGGAAAAACAGCCCATTGGGCACCTTCGGTAGGAGAACCAGCACATTGGAGCCCCTTCGATGGGCAAAATGCTCTATTGGAATAGTCGCTAAGCATCTTTGGTTGGAAAAATAGTCCGTTGGGCACATTTGGTGGGAAAAATAGCAGCTCGGTTCACCTTTAGTAAGCAAAATAGCCCATTGGCATGGCCGCTAGGCACATTTGGTCGAAAAAACAGTCCCTTAGGCACCTTCGTTGGGTAAAATAGCACCTTGGTGCCCCTTTGGTAGGCAAAATAGCCCGTTGGCATGTCCGATATGCACCCTTGGTGGGAAAAGCAGCTCGTTGGCACAATTGCTAGGCACCTTCGGCAGGAGAAACAGTCTGTTTGGCATCTTTGGTGGGAAAAACAGTACCTTGGTGGACCTTCGGTAGGAAAAATAGCCCATTGGAACAGTCTCAAGACTCCTTTGGTGGGGAAAAACAACCTGTTGGGCATCTTTTGTAGGAAAAAAAATGTTGGTGTAGCTTTGGTTGGCAAAACAACCCATTGTCACAACCGCTAGGCACATTTGGTAGGAAAAACAGCCCGTTGGGTACCTTTGTTAGGAAAAATAGCACATTAGCACATCTTTGGTAGGCAAAACAGCCCGTCGGCACGACCGCTAGGTAGCTTCAGTGGGAAAAACAGCACCTTGGTGAACCTTCGGTGGGAAATACAGCCCGTTGGTACGGCCACTAGGCACCTTCAGCAGGAAGAATAGCCTGTTGGTCACCTTCGATGCCAAAAGGAGCATCTTGTTCACCTTTGGTAGGAAAAACAGCATGTTGGTGCACCTTCAGTGGGCAAAACAGCATGTTGGTGCACCTTCAGTAGGCAAAACAACACTTTGGGCACCTTCAGTGGGCAAAACAGCCCGTTGACACGGCTACTAGGCACCTTAGACGAGAAAAACAACGCCTTGGAACACCTTCGATGGGCAAAACAACCCTTTGGCATGACTGCTAGGCACCTTCGGTGGGAAAAACAGCCCATTGTGCAGCTTTGGTGGGAAAAATAACACATTGGTGCACCTTTGGTGGGCAAAACAGCTAGCCAGCACAGCCGCTGGGCGCCTTCAGTAGGAAAAATAGGTCGTTGGCACGGTCGCTAGGCACCTTTGGTAGGAAAAACAGCTCGTTGGGCACCTTTTATGGGAAAAATAACACATTGGAACGGTTGCTAGGCACCTTCGGCAGAAAAAATAGCCCGTTGGCACGACCACTCTGAACCTTTTGTGAGAAAAAAAGCACCTTGGTGCACCTTTGGTGGGAAAAACAACCCATTAGCATGGTCCCTAGGCACCTTTGGTGGGAAAAACAACCCGTTGGCCACCTTTAGTGGGAAAAAAAGCACGTTGGTTCATCTCTGGTCGGCAAAACAACTCGTAGGCACTGCTGCTAGGAACCTTCAATGGAAAAAACAGCACCTTGTTGCACCTTCAGTGGGGAAAATGGCCTGTTCGCAAGGTCCCTGGGCACCTTCAGTAGGAGAATCACACATTGGTGCACCTTCGGTGGGAAAAATAGCCAGTCAAAACAGTCACTAGGCACCTTTAGTGGGAAAATAACTCGTCAGCTTAGTCGCTAGGCACCTTCGGTTGGAAAAACAGCCCATTTGGCACCTTAGTTAGGCAAAATAGGACCTTAGTGCACCTTTGGTGTGCAAAATAGCCAGTCGACATGGCCACTAGACACTTTCGATGGGAAAATAGCACCTTGGTACACCTTTGGTCAGCAAAATAACCCGTCGGCACGGCCGCTAGGTACCTTTGGTGGGAAAAACAGCTCATTGGGGACCTTCGGTGGGCAAAACAGCTTGTCGACACGACCAATAGGCACCTTTGGTGGGAAAAACACCCCGTTGGGCACCTTCGGTAGGAAAAACAACACATTGGTGCACCTTTGGTGGGTAAAACAGCTCATCAACACGACCGCTAGGAACCTTTATTGGAAAAAATAGCACCTTGGTGCACCTCGGCACGGCCACTAGGCACCTTCAGTAGGGAAAACAACACCTTAATGCACCTTCGGTGGGCAAAACAGCAAGTTGGCATGGCTACTAGGCAACTTCGGTGGGAAACGCAACACCTTGGTACACCTTCGGTGGGAAAAACAACCATTGGGCACCTTTGGTGGGAAAAACAACCCATTGGCATAGTTACTAAGCACCTTCGATAGGAAAGACAGCCCGTTCAGCACCTTCGATAGGAAAAATGACACCTTGTTGCACCTTTGGATGGAAAAATAGTCCGTTGGCACGGTCTCAAGACATCTTTTATGGGAAAAACAGCCCGTTAGGCACCTTCGGTAGGAGAAATAGCACGTTGGTGCACCTTCGGTGGAAAAACATAGCCCATTGGCATGGTCTCAAGACATCTTTGGTGGGAACAGCCCATTGGGCAACTTTGGTAGGAAACAAAGCATGTTGGTACACCTTCGGTGGGAAAAACAGCCCGTTGGCACGGTCGCGAGACACCTTTGGTTTGAAAAAGGGCCCATTGGGCACCGTCGATGGGAAAAAAAAACGATTGGCATGGTCGTATGGCACATTCAGCAGGAAAAATAGCCCCTTGGGCACCTTTGGTGAGAAAGACAGCACCTTGGTGCATGTTCGGTAGGAGAAACAACCTGTTGGCACCGTCTTAGGACACTTTTTGTGGGAAAAATAGCCCATTGAGCATCTTTGGTGAGA
>JAOSBN010070763.1:0-13140 GCA_027563595.1 Erythroxylum suave | reverse complement strand
GGTTTCTGTCAAGGATGATGTCTAAACGCGCAGCCTCGGCCAGGGTTTTGAGAAGGCAGCGCAGATTTCACGATGACAGAGTCGCAGAACAACCTGTCAGTCAGCAAGATCGACCTTCGACAGCTCCGACTGCAACACAACATGAACCAGAGCTCATTGGAGTCTCTCCTGAATTCCTTCGGCAAATTTCATTGGCATTCCAATTGCAAAAGGATGTTCCAAAGGCGAAATATCTCCAAGCTCAAGCTGAACGACAGCTCGCTACTTTCAGGAGAAGACTAGAATATGTTCAGAGATGTTCAAATAATATGAAACAATGGCTAGAAGAACATGGACTTGACGGTATAGAGCAGAATGACGACCCTGAAGCAAAGATTGAGTCTGTGAAAGCCGAGGTTTCGTACTACGATGAACAATGTGCTGCTTTTGCGGTGGCCCTGGAAAACGTGAAGCAACAAAGAACAGACGTGGGACTCGTTGTCCAGAGACTTGCCGAGACGAGTGAAGACCTAGATGAGAGCATTACCGGTAACATTCTTGCCATGTTGAGTCTACAACAGAGCCCAACCTTGCTTGACAGGACTGAGTTTGAGATTCACGATCCTGTAGATCGCTCCGTACTTGCAGCTTGTGAGCGAGATTGCGACGACTTCGTGATCCACGTCCAGAATCGAGAATTCTCGCGTGGGAGCAAATACCCACCTCGAACAACGGACGATTGGCATCAACACGTCCTCGAGGTCCAGAGCGCGCGTCGAAAGTACGATCAAGCTGTTTCGGATTTGAACGAACTCGAGAGAGCACAGTCGAACAACGATATGGATTCCGATGCCGTCGCAGACCTCAAAGATCAGCAAGACCTGGCAGCCAAGTTGAAGGAGGTCCTAGCAGCTGCTATAGAAGCTGTTCGGTACGCTGGTGTTCCCATCAGGTCTAATGGAAGCTTGATCGTCAACAGATGTGATTCCGACACAGCTTCGATCAATTATGATTTTAATGACGGCCACATGGGCTCCACACGATATCAAGCCACAACCGAACAGATCGAAGAGCATGTTGGAAGAAGTCTTGACGTTACACAACGATGGTTGTCTGCTGCAGACCTGGATAACAATCCTGACGGACTTGGTCCACAATCGCCACCGACTCCTGCCACCCCAGGGTTTCGTGCAAGCTTAGCGGAAGTTGGGGTCGATGACAGTATCAGCGTGGCGAGTGATCCGGGGCGAGTCGTCAGAGGTGCTGTTACAGAATCTTAAGCATGACACGTAGAGGCATCTTCATGCAAAAATGAAAATTCCACTTGTCCCACTGTGTTGTTTTCCAGGATACAATGAGTTGTGATGAGCATAATAAGCACACAAGCTGAGTATTCAAAGGCTCCATAGTACTGTACTGTTATGAGAAGTTAGATTGCCGTCCCTGTGGTTCAGTGCCACTATTTGGTATCCATTTGCGCTGGAGCCGAGACGCCATAACAATCCGAGTGACCTCCGGGAGTCTGTGTAATCATGCCACAAGTTTCCCATGCATTTTTGTTGAACCCGTCTGCATGACTCGTCCATGAACTTGTGGTTGATGGCTCTAACGATGTTCTCGATGTTTGCCCTGGCATTTCGAAGTGCATTGGAGAGGCGATTGAAAAATGAGCGACAGCTCGGTGGAAATGCCGACGACGCCAAAACTATTAGCCAGTTAGTTGGTTTCGAAGTCTGCTGGATCATGAGGCAAATAGTTGAGCTTGGTGATGTCGATCTCGATAAGTGATTTGTCTCGTATCAATGAGCATGTCAGTTGAATATTATCAAGCTGCACATCATCAATCTTCTGTGAAGTCCATTGATCATGGATGCAAGAACAAATCTGGTCAAGTCTGATACAAAACTTTTGCCGAGGCTCGGCGGAGGATTCGCCTGGTTCGTCAAAGATCAATGGTTTCTGATAGCCATCGGGATTGTTACGATCGTTGCATCGCAAGTCCAAGTACCTGCTCAGCATCAGGAATTGAAACAGGTACTAGTGTCATATTTAGCAGGTTGGAATGAGACCACGAGACTCTGCTGGAAAATCTTGACTAACATGGCCTTGCAGTGTCCATCATCTTTTTTATAACAGGTTGTACTCTCGACACGAAGGTCCTCCTCGCCAACTATGGCAAATGGCGACAACATCTTTTCATTCAGATACAATCCTTCTTGATGGTGTCGGCACTAGCATTTGCGGTTGTCAGCCTCGCAGCAACCAACAGATCATTCATGGACCCGTGGCTCTTGATTGGTCTGATATTCAACGGATGCCAACCGACAACAATGGCATCGAACGTCATGTTCACAAGACAAAGCCACGGTAACGCAGCATTGACAGTTGTCGAGACGACAATTGGAAATTTCTTGGGTCCGTTCCTGACTCCCGTACTGGTCAAGATGTACCTGTCATCTCATGCCTGGTACACGGATGTTATACCTCCACAGCACGGTGGATATCAAGCTCTGTATGCCAGAACGTTCAAGCAGTTCGGGTTGTCGATCTACCTGCCCATGGTTGTTGGTCAGATTGTTCGCTACTTCTTCTTCGATGCTGTTCAAACAGTATTTGTAAAGTGGCGACTGTCCAAGATTGGCTCATTCTGCTTGTTGGCGATGCTATGGCAGACCTTTGATCATGCATTCGAAACCGGAGCCTTGCAGACTGCCAAATCTTCGAACTTGGTTTTCATTGTCTTCATCACAATTGTGAACTTTGCTCTTTGGTTATCGATCTGCGTACTGTTGTCCTTGCCCTGGCTCGATCGCAAGGATACTGTGAGTGTTGCTATGTGTGTTCCTGCAAAGACTCTGGCTCTCGGATTACCGTTGAGCTTTCTGCTGTTCGAGAACATCAGTCCACTTGACGAGGGCAAAATTCAAGTTCCATTGGTCATCTTTCAGGTGATGCAGATGGGCATGGCGAGCCTGTCAACGCTGGGGTTCAGGAGATGGGTTGATGCTGGTGACAAAAAGACAGACCTTATCTCAGACGAGGAACAGTCGCAAGAAGAGAAGCAACACGTCCAGGAGATGAACAAAGACAACACGACGTAATCGTTCACGTCGAATGAAGACGAAATAGTACTACCGTCTCTGGATACTCTCCCTCTACTAGTAGTTGGCATTGGGTGTGGAAGGGTCGAGTAACTCTTGCTTACTACGGATGGACGTCAGACAAATTAAGACCATGAACAGGTGAAGTGTCCTAAGCTCGTGCTTCGCGAAGTAGCGCATGCGCGTTGCTGCTGAAATTTCTGATTCTGCCTGTCTTCTAGCGGCAGGAACGAACAACACCTTATCGAGACTGTCAGGTCTGCGATATCTCACCAGGTGTAAGTGCTCCGTGAATGTCATCGTGCTGTCGTACAGACAACACACATACGTTCGAATACATTAGTATGTGTACGTATCGAGATACGTGTTCGAACCATTCTCTCTTGTCGTGTCATGACGAATCAGCTGGAGCATCTTGTCTCTGTCATTCACACTGCAGTGGTTCTCACCTAGAGTGCCCACTGCTTGTTCATTGAACGGGCTCCAACGGGGCGCCGAAGATGACCTTCTCCGCGTCTCCATGTGATTCCATACAGTACACACAAATCTTACGGGAAAGTTCGGATAAGATGAAATGTGCATTATTCAACACAAGATCCATCACTTGTTCATAACTCGAATTCCAATTCAGCAACAGAGCACGCGAGCACTCACTCTACACTCGTTCAACATACGACTGTGAACAGAGACGGATCAACAGCATGTCAGGCGTCAAGACTGGAGGCTGCCTCTGCGGAGCCGTTCGTTTCGAGATTGCAAGGGATACGGAACCAATGTTCAACGTCATCTGCCATTGCAAGAACTGCAAAAGATTCAGCGGGACACAAGTGTTCTGTACGAGCATTTTTCCAAAACAGGTATCATCGCACTTGGATATGATTCATAGAGAGATCGAGATGCTCATGCGTGCAGGCATTCTCTGTCACATCTGGTCGAGCCAAAGAGTACGTTGATACACAGACCGAGTCCGGGAAACCGCTCTATCGCTACTTCTGCGACACGTGCGGCAGCTCCATATACGCAACCACAGCTCTTTCAGACAGCATCGTCACTGTCTTTTCGGGCAGCATCGACAACGTCGAGGATTGGTGGAAGCCAAACAAGGGTACGTACGTAGATACACAAGTCTTGCTGCCTTCTAATCTACGATAACTGATGCAAAACATGTATCTGCAGAGTACTACGGAACGGCAAAAAGCCATTGGCTTCCAGATTTTGTTCTAGAGCCGAAAGACATACCTGGTATGCCTGAGAGCGATTAAAAATGACCAATCGATGCGGATCAGGGCCGATTAACCATCTCGAGGCGAAGAACGTTATCATCACGTCCACAACAGTGGACTCGATCATTGCCTACGTAACTGAAAGCGGAATGCACACATTGTACATACGAACGTGCGTGTCCAGACAGCCTGTCATGTATGCAAGCATTGGAGAACTTGAAGAATAAGTCACACAGAAGATTTCAGTGTTTCGTCAAGATATCACTTGTGACAGGTCTTTACCGAGTGTTCTTTGCTCGGGCGATATCGGTATCTACGATACATTGGATCAAACAGAAGTTCGAGATTACCAGAAACGGGAAAGCGCGCAGACAAGGAAGCGCGAGAGATGAATAGGACACCCGCCGGGAAAATCTATGCGCACTACCACGTTACGCTAACTGCACTACCATCTTACAATACTTACCGGAAAGTCACGTAACCTACGTATATTATCTCTAGTATATAGCTATAATTTCGTTTATATTAATATCTGTTATAGTAATCTATATATAAAATAAATATCATCCTAATTATAGAGTCTAATATTAGCCCTCTAATCTTATTAAGATTAGGTATACTCTTAGGCGTTAATAGGCGGGGGTATAGCTAAATTTTAGAGTCTAATAGGGGAGTCTATAACTAAAGTATAACTAAAGTTTTAGGTATCTATAGTATACTATAGAGACACATTACGTGCTCGTACCGTCACGCTTACCAGGTGGTAGTGCAGTCAGCGTAACGTGGTAGTGCGCATAGATTTTCCCGCACCCGCCCCCTTGTGGCCTTGGGGGAAATAAAGATCATTATGCGTCTCGCCCGTGCATGCGTTCCGCATATCTGACATGTGTGCATAAGGCTGCCCGTCCAGGACGTTCAAATGCACGTCGAAAATATGAGGCAGGACAGGTCTTATGTTGGAATTTCGCCGTTCGTGATAACGGAAGGCGCGCGAGCATGTGGATCAGAACCTTCCGAAAGCAAGGTACTTCTGACGCGAGAGGCTGTAGTGGTTGGAAACAGGCACTATCAGGCTTTCCACACCTGTTCGCAGCAACGCGGTAATCCGGCCACGCACTGCAGACGGTCTGACCGCGTTGAAGATTTCTTGCAGGTGCGTGGCCTGCGTGGTTGATTTGCATCAAGAGCTGAACTTGCATTTCAGGCATGCCACCAACTGCTTCAAGATATGAGATCCAGAACGGCGGAGAGCCACTCGATCGTCTCTTTGCCGGCCTCCCATCGGTTAGGCGTGTGTGAGCGACGAAGATTGGCTGTGAGTGCAGATCGCTGCTGCTCCGCACTTGCCGCGGTTCTGCATACTAAACGTGCTAACCTGCGACTAACTAGCACTGAAGGACAAATCTCCCGAGGCAGCAATCTGCGAGAGTCGCAATTCAGGCTTCTTGTGGTCACTCGTACGTCGAGCGATGCCAGACTGTGGACAGATTTTGACTGATGTTTCGCGCGGATGCTGGTGGTGATGCATGCATACAGTACAATATACGTACTAAGCAAAGAAAGTTGAAGCTGACAAGAACACAGTCGCGGATCGTCAACTTTGAAAGGGTACGGGTCCAGAAGGGTCCCTAACAATCGCCGACACTCTGTGACCCAGAAAACTCCAGATCAATGAACGCCACTTCGCCTTGGCTTGCCTGAGGTGGCTCTATCAGCTTCGGTCAGCATGGTTCCTGGACTGGTTTGCAGCTCACTGGAGCCGCTCCAGACCAGTTTCTGTCGTCCACCGGTCTGTCTCTGCTGCTAACTGCGTGGTCAATGAAACAAGTGTTCCATCCGGCTGGCAATCCCACTATGCTGGCTTAAGAAGGTGCACATGGATGTGTTCCGTTGTTTCGGAGAGCTGCAGATAGTCATGTTGGCTCGTCAACAACTGCGAAAATTGTGCGACTCACCAACCATTCACCTCCTCTACGCATCGACGAGGAGCAGATCCCTCAAGAGTCTCTATTGCTCTGTCTACCAGCACAAGTTGTGAGCTTTCACTCGGCAGACATGGCGGAGAAGCAGGCTTCTACGATCCTGCAAGAAAGTCGTGAGAATGGCGACAGTCCAAATCTCTCTGATTCCGATTGGAGTAGTCTAAGCTCCGAGGTCAAGGAGGGATTTACACATCATGACCAGTTGGACATGAAGCGCATGGGAAAGAAACAAGAGTTTCGACGAAATTTCAAGTACATCACCTCAATCGCTTTCACCTGCTGTGTAATGGGAACATGGGAGATCCTTCTGACTTCGAACACACAAGCTTTGCTCGCTGGCGGCTCTGCTGGATTGTTTTGGTCGATGTGCTGGGCTTACGTGGGCCAATCGTTCATTGTCATGTCTCTGGCCGAAATGTCGTCGATGGCTCCTACTTCTGGAGGCCAATACCACTGGGTATCTGAATTTGCCCCCCCGAACTGGCAACGCGTCCTGAGTTATATCTCTGGCTGGCTGTCCTCGATCGCATGGCAGAGCTTTGTGACGGTCGATTGCTGGCTCGTTGCGAGCATCGTGCAAGGCATTGTCGTGGTCAACGACGAGGAATTTCTTTTCACACGGTGGCAGACTACGCTGATTATTTTCGCCGCAGCGACAACATTTGGCCTGTTCAACATCGTCGGTGGGAAACACCTGCCGTTCTTCGAAGCCGTCTTTGCATCACTACACTTTCTCGCCTTCTTTCCCATCATCGTCACTTGTCTGGTTCTTGCTCCTAAACGATCAGCCAGCTCGGTGTTCTTGGACTTCACCGACAATACGGGGACTTGGCCCAACGCTGGTATAGCAACACTAGTTGGTCAGGTCAGCGCCGTGTTCGCAGTTCTAGGTATGTAACATCTTTCGACTAGTTTGTTGTCCGTGCTAACCAGACTTGCAGGCTCTGACAGTGTGGCTCACATGTCTGAAGAAATAGGGGAAGCCTCGATAGTTGTGCCTCGCAGCATGATTTATACATTCTTGATCAACATCCCACCCACCATGGGTCTGCTGTTGGTCTACCTCTTTTGCATGCCATCTGTCAGTGATGCACTCTCAGACCCAACAGGCCTTCCTTTCATCTACGTGTTTCGACAAACTACCGGTTCGACCGGTGGAACGACAGGCATGTCGGTTGTGATCCTCATTCTCATCATGATGATCACAGCAAGCACCATGGCCAGCGCTTCACGACAAACTTTTGCTTTTGCGAGAGATGATGGTCTTCCGTTGGCACAGTGGATCGGACATGTCAACAAGCGCCTATACATTCCAGTCAACAGCATAATCACCACGTGCCTCTTCACCATACTTGTGAGCTTGATCAACATAGGCAGTACCGTGGCATTCAATGCTGTTCTGTCTCTGTCTTGTGTCGCGCTTATGTCCACCTACTCGATCTCAATTGGTTGTGTATTACACCGACGGCTTACGGCGCCAGAAACACTCCCAAGCGCGCGTTGGAGTCTCGGAAGAGCAGGCGTCTTCGTCAACATTGGTGCGCTGTTGTATTCTACATGGGCATTCTTTTGGAGCTTCTGGCCCAACAGTCATGATATTAATGCTCAAAATTTCAACTGGGCTTGCGTGCTGTTCATTGGGTTCATGCTTATCAGCACAATCTCGTACGTACTTCGGGCAAGATATGTCTATGAAGGGCCAGTGACGAAGGTAGATGGCAGGCGCAATTGATGCAGGATATTAGAGACAGTGACGACGCACTATTTCTATAGATGTGCGTAGTTCCAATGGTTGATTGATATACGAAGAACTGCTTGAATTCTTGATCTTTGCCAAGTGAGCGAAGCAGAAGTAGAGCATGCTTCAACTTCGTTATTGGCGAGGCCTTCCTTGCGTTTCAGCAGCAAGCCTGCTGCGCAAGTTGCCACTGTGATCGCAGCGCCTGCTTTCTTCCTCTGCACCACACCTGGTCGCTTACCTGGATACTCTGACATTTCAGTAGTACTTCGTTTCCACATAGAGCACCATCATCAAGAAATCCCCTAGGTGTTCTTCTTTACCAACCTGTCGATGCGAGGATCAAGTTAGCGAGTAACGAACCATTCACGTGTGAGTTTTCGAGGCATATATTCTTGAATAAGAAGCTTCCAATGCCACAATGCCTCTATGTTGTAAGGAAGCGAGCAGCGACATCATCGTCGGAGTCGTGGAACCGGTCCTCAATATTCGACAAGATCACACACGGTCTAAGTCACATCCATACGCTTCTACCTACACTGTTATCTGTAAACATTGCACCACCTCGATGCTGGGTTGGCATGTACCTGCCCACTAGGAGATCTGGTGCACAAGAGATCGAGAAGGATATCCCTTTGGCATCGGGACAAGAGGACCAGCACAGCCATGAACATCACCTACAAGCACAATTCATACTACTGTCAGCATCCGACCGTCCGAGTTTGACGAAAAGAAAACGTGAGCAGTTTAAGAAGACTCAGAGGGTCATGGCGAGAATCTGAAACGCAGACTCGTGCATCAGAACATTCGCGTACAGTGCTCAGATTGGCTGGAGATTGTTCCGTTCTCCTCTCAGCTTTAGCTAAAAGGGAGTTTTGACTACACTGCTGCAATCGCTGTCAAGAGGCTCCAGGGCACCACATAGTGCAAGTACACAAAGTGTTCTTGTCTGGCACGATGCACCTGCAATAATCACATACGGTCGCGTTGTAAAGTTGCTTCGCCTCCATGGCCCTTGCTTGCATGGGTTTCGACCAATTGCCTCACAGTGCTCACTACGCTTCGGTATCGCAATGCTGTAGTGATAGCTAATGCCACCGTGAGACTCGGAAGGGCGGAGACAACCCAGCCGATGCTCACCTCGAACAATATCCAGAAGGGATGCAGAGCGCTTTGGCCCCCTCTCCTGGAGATCGGTCGATTGCCACGCAGCACCTTTTTATCCTCCAGAATCTCAATCCCAGGCTGCGGAACGCGCTCCTCCCAGCAACCTTTACAACGGTGTAAAACTTTCGACTCAGCCAGAACGATGTCGTCGATCAGCCAAACGTGCCGGGTCTGCCGCGCACAAGGTAGAGATCCTCGGGGTAGGGGACGTCATCGTATTCCAATCGACAGATACGGCCACCTTACAGCGACGCGTCGTCAAGGCCAAGCACATTGGCCGAGCTGCTGTTCTAGTCGAGTTCAAAGATGGTGGTTGTGTTAAGATAGGTGTAGCCTAGAATCCATTGAGCCTCTTGCAGGAGGTTCGACTTCGCGCGCAACTAAGGCATGCACGTATGACACTGCTGCCCGTTGCTTGGGGGCAAAATACGTGGGTAAGATGGCGTGACAAGTGCCGCCACGGTTCTCTGCACATGCATGTCTTGTTGGTCTCCTCACAGGCAGATCTAATAGTCTCGTGTTGAGAGCCACCAACCAGGACGAAGCATGCAGAAGAAGATGTTGACGTGGTATTCGCGCAACAAAGAATGCTGTTCATTTAGGCTGCAACCGAAGCCGGCAGTGGATACAGCAAAAGGCTGCGCGCTGGCCCTAGCTCAAGCTGCAAGCTTGCATCGAGTGGATAGATCCTCGCTTGCGAGTGTGGATTGCATATTTCCGAGAATAGTGTTGCTTCGCTGTCGAGCACAGGGATCGAAGATGACGACCTCATAACAGCTCCAGTCTAGCTTGGATTTTAAAGTCACCGAAGAGGTGGTCAGGCAGCACCGCAGGCTGTTCAGGCAAACCTTTGATGGAAGGACAGACCCATGTGCCGATGCGCAACATTGTTGCTGTCATTGAATTATACTTCTCAAGCCGCTTCCGCAGACTTCGTCGATGACACTGACAGCGGTCGAGCAACGCCAGAAGAGAATCTGTGGTCAGGGCTGAGGAGGCGTGCATGAATGGATGCCAACACGCCCCCATGGTGGAAACACCACACTCTTGCGAAATGGTTGAGTTTGGATGGACACGGATTCACCGACTTCTCGACTGCATTTGTCACGCTCAAAAGCATCGATCCGAGGACGTGCCGGACTGGTCGACTCGTCTGAAGTGCACGAATCGATGTCGTGTTTACTGATCACTCCACGATACTGCCGGACAGTGAGACACTCCTTAGCAACGTAGGCTTTGCGTTAGCATGGCAATCCCTTAGGTCCGTCGGAGCATTAGCCTCTCGATAGTTCTGTGTGGCTCACCGACATTTCTGGAAGCAAGCGGAAGGCCTAGGGTCAGGCTTGTACTAAAAAGGCCATTGGTGGTAGAAACACACACCTAACCGTGCCCGCAGCAGTGCAATTGCCCAGACACTCAACGCACCGGTGACATTGGCCCGAGAAGAAAGACGACTTCGCGCGTTACGAATGTGATGCTGTCCGGGTCTGGCCCGTACAGGGTAAGCACTCTAGACTGCAGACGGCTGACGTGCCAACATGGCGGAACCGTACCGTTCGAGCTTGGCCTCAAGGAGGAAGCTAGCAGATTCAAGGATTCGACATTATTGTCTCAATTCAATACACACTGGGTATCATTGATCAACAGCTAAGAGTGACAAGGAAACGCCCAGCAGCATCTAGAAGGGGCTGCCGGACAAAACAGTACCAATACGTATGATGAAGGGTCTCCAGGCTCAACATTTTGCCTATTCCGGAAGTTGTGATATATCTCACCTCGCCATCACCCTCCTCGACGGGGATCCGGAGTCTGCTGATCAAGTCGCTCGCTAAGCCTTGGTAGCTGCCGGGGTGAGTTTCGGGACTGTTTCAATAGTCAGTCAGCACAAGGTCCTCAATGTTACCACACTTCGCAATCGAATTGCAATGAGGGCACTTACTGCTCATGCCATAACCGGCAGTTCGACCTTCTCGGTCATGATTATCAATCTCGACCCGTATCGCCACGTTCAATCCACCCTTCAGTGGTCCTTCACTGCTAACACCATCCGCGGCAGGATGCTTGCTGCCCGCATTCTCCTCGCCAATATGCAAGGGACTCCATCCCTTCTTTCCATTGTTCGGCCGTGACTTGCCCTGCTCACCTGTGTGGTTCAGTACGAGACCATTGGTCCCGTTGACACTATTGGAATGCCCGTACCCCAAGGCATCCACATCAGGAATCTCTGTGATGGTAGCATAGTTTCGACTCGGCATAGTGACGAAATTTGACTCGCTCGACTTCATCACTCCACCCGGCTGGACGTCGAACATCTTCATCAAGGTCTCGTCCGTGTTGCCATCCCGAAGATGGTGGATCTTGTTCCGCTTACCCAAGAGGTTTGCCACAGCTTTCGGTGGAGGTTTATTTGTGATGGCGCTACTGATGATATTGGCCATGTACCTGGGATCATTCTCTGGATCAACGCTGTTTGCCTGATTGCTGTAGAAGCGTCCGACGGCCGCGAGATGCACGTCTCCACCTAGTATGGTGATACGGATTTGATGCTTCTCCGCTAGCTTCTGCAGCCTGACAACCAGCTCTCGCCGCTCAGTTTTGTGGTGTTTGGCGGTGTAGTGGTCATCGAGATCATCCAGGAGGTCAATGCTTCCATCGAATTGATTGAACAGACCGCCGGCGATGCCGAATCGCTTGTTCAGTAGACGGATGGGCGCAATGATAGGAGAGGTGAATATGTTTTCCAGCCACGCGAGACGGGGGTACGCGATTGGCACGCCAAGCAGGAGAATCAGATGTTTAATCTGGCCTCGGGCAGCGGACAATTCAGACTCCAGACGTGAGAATATCAGGTCGTAGGTGTCGGGGTAGTTGACCTGGCGTCTGGTGCGTTCGGTTCGGGCGTCGATGCCGCAGAATGCAATGCGTTGGCCGAGGCGCATGTACAGAGACCGAGAGCGCTCCTCTACGTACGGGCCCGGTCGACGTCCTACAATCCACGAAGGATCATCAGCTGTCCGTAGGTAGACGTACGAGTCCTTGGTCTGTCTAGGGTCAGCGCCCGCTGTGCCATCTTTGGACGCTTGCATTGTCTGCGGTGCGTCCGTGGTGAATGTCGAGATCGGTGGTGCAGTGTGGTGTTGGAAGAGACAGTAATACTTGAAGGAAACTCCACCAATGCCGCGGAACACGGCGCATTTCATGAAATGGTCAGTGTAGCTACCGAAGCCATCAATGATATCGTGGTCATCCCAGATATTGATTTGAGGGATCGCAGCGTTGGCTGTGGCGAAAGGCTCGTGGCTGTACCAGCGCACGTAGTTCTCGAAGTAGTACTTGTCGCATTCCGCACGCAACTTCTCGTCAAAAGGGTAAGCACGTCGCTTGTGCGGATTACCGATGTCTGTCCAGGGCTTGAGAGGCCCCTTGACTCGAACGCCGTCATTATAGATCTGGTCTCCACCTCCAATCATGACGTGGAACGGGCGTTGTTCATGGGTACGCAGAACATCATTCCAGAGCGCAGGACCTACGACATTGTCAGTCTTCGTCTTACCAGCTCACGATTCCACAACCACCTACCAGACCAGTAATCCTCGTCCGTCCCGACTGAGAACCCATTGCACGAGTGAAACATGATGCGCATCGACTCTGTCGACGCAGGCACATAGAACTCCCTCACCGGCTCCGGATGGACATCAGACAGAAACTTGATGTCCGAAATCAGGTACTGCCATCGACACTCGACCTCGAACAGCGGGATACGTATAGTGAACCGCCAGAACTCCTTGACCGGGTCCGCATACAGCTTCAGTCCCTCGACATCCTGCGGCCTATATCTGCCCCCTGAGAATGCCGCCTGGGGATTGCTAGGGCCCAGCGACCGGAGCCGCAAATGTGGAGTTTTCGATCCCGGCTTCGTCACTATGAGGACTGACCCATGCCACCATGAC
>JAOSBN010070742.1:0-13141 GCA_027563595.1 Erythroxylum suave | reverse complement strand
ATAATCTAAATCTCCAATGGTCTTCTTGAGAAATCTGCTTGTAGAATCTTCTAAAGTCTGTTATTAGTTAAGTCCTGTAACCAACTCCAACTAACTGACGTTCTTATACATTCTTTAATTTACATCATCTTTTATGCTTCGATTTTTATGCTTCGTCTGGTATGCTTCGATTTGTATGCTTCGTCGGTATGTTTCGATTTGTATGCTTAGACTTAATCACTTCTTCTAACTTATTCACTTCATCTGACTCATCTTAGATGCTTCATCTTATTTAGCTTTTGCTTACGTATAGTCTAAATTTAAGGATTTGTTCCACTTACATCTATCTTCGCACTTAACAAATTTATCAAAATAGTTCACACACTTCTTTTATTATTATTATTTGATTTTCATCAAAATCAATAGAAGAAGTGAAGTCTTCTTGACTTAACAAATAATTCATGGACTATGCTTAATACTTTCAAGCTAAGGGACAAAGTTAGAAACTAGTTTAGGATTTTCCTAATGGATGGTTCTAAAACAAGATTTTGGACAAATCTTTCGTGCTTCTCTAACCCTTTAATGGAAACTGGCTCTTTTTTACATTTAAAATCAATAATTTCTGATGAGTCCTCTGTTAAAGATGTTTTATTCTTCAATGACTACAACCTCAATTCATAATAATGCAATAGATTGGTTGCTCTAGCTCCTAGTTCCTTGATCAAGGATTATTCCATAACATTTAGCGAATATTGAAATTAAATTGTTTAAGATACTCACTTTGGCTCATATGTGATTTTACGAACAATTCGATAGCAAAGAAGTTAAAGTGAGTCAAAAGCTATATATTTTGGTTATTTTTCGAAAAGTATTTTTCACTTGTCTTCATGGAGCAAGAAGAAAAAAATTAAAAGACAAAAAAATCAAAATACAAAGAAGAAGAATTAAAGGTGGCAGCTAGGAAAAGATTAAGCATGAAACTATGTGTAGCTAGTAGACAATGCATGTCAAAAGAGGATGATAACAAAGAGGAGCAAGGAGAATAAAATACAGTGCATAAGGCAGGATAAAACATCTACGAAATGCAAATATATAGACATTACACGTGCGTTTTGCTCAAAATGCATTGAAGAGAGCTACAAGGGTTAAATGAAACATGAACAGTGAACATGATCCAGCAACTTAAATTATCCCATCAAGAACAGTAGAGAGAGGGGCGATAGAGAAAATAAAAGAGGTCGGCAGAAACAAAGAGTTGTGTGGAATAGAGAAGAGAAGAGAGTGGATAGTAAGGTGGTCCTAACTTGTTTATTTGTCAAATTAGTCAACATTAATTAGGAAGAAGCTTGTCGTACTGAAGAGATAGAGGGGCCTTTGGTAGGGTTATCAATTGGGGCTGAAACATTTTTCTGGGAGGGATCTAAAGAGAGGCAACATCTCGATGACAATTTGAAGGTGATATCAATGCTGACGACCTGGGTTAAGCATTTATTATTATTATTTATTTCTTTCTCTCAATAGAAATTGATTATGTTATCTTGTATAAATTGATTGGGTGTTTGAATGATGATAATTTTAATGCAATCGTTTTTCATGAAAACCCATTGCTAGAATCGAAGGCAATATGTAATTGTTATATTCCTGATTCATGTGTAGCAACTAATGGTTTCAAATTACTAAAGATAACGTAACATAGGTTTAATAATCTGAGCTTGTGTGATTATTACCTAGATTGGTCTATTTTTCTGATTCGTAATACGATTGTCCAAATAAACTTAGAAAACATATTCTAGGTTTCTCAATAGCTGGGGTTAATTAACGAGCGCTTTGTAATTAACTAGGATCCAAGGAAAAATCGGGATTAACAGAGCTTGTTGTTAATCTATGACCAATAATTACTAAGAAAGATAAAAGAACAACAAATCAATGAATTATACTTAATTAGAGTGTAGGCCGAGATTGAACCAAAAAATCGAACCCCTGTCGAATTCTCTAATTTTATCATTTTTCATATGTTTTCTTTAATTTGTTTCTATTAGGTTTATTTTATTTTATTTTGCTTATTAACTCCAACCCCCCCCCCCCCCATTACCTAAACATTAATAAATTTCATTTAATAAGCTAACCGAACACTCAATAGGGGATCGCCCAGACTCACCACTACTACAGCAGTAGTCATGTTTTATTTTGACTAGCGTTAAGACGCGCCGGTCAATTGGCACCGTTGCCAAGGAGTGGGGTCTTTAGTTTTGTTATTGATTTTAATTAGATTTTTGTATATATTTGTTCGTGATTGATTTGTTTTCACTTATTTTGTGATTTTTCATGTTTTTATTTGTTTTGTGTTTGTGATTTTTAAAAAATAAATATGGATGGAAGTTATGTTTTCTTTAATTCATATTCTCAATCCTATAACATCGTTTGGACTGATCAACCTAACTTTTGTTATGGATGGGATAAGCAGCCAAATTACTTCCATGAAAGTTTGTAGGAGGCACAACAATTCCCATACACACCATAAGCTTCCTATCAAGACTTAAGTACATCCTTAAAAGAATTAGTTACTGTGTATGTTGCTAACACCTTGCAATTCTAGTAGGAAACAAGTTACAGAATCCAGAACTTAACAAGCCAGATAGATCAATTGATGGAAGCTATCAACCACCTAATATCACAAAGCAAAGAGGCGCAACCATATCAACCTGAAGAGTGCCTGATGGATATTAGCGCGAAAACCTTACAAAGTGAAGAGGAGCTTAAGAATCTTGAGTGTAGTAATCAAGGAATTGCTTATAAAGAAGAATAAGTTGAGAAGGACCTCGAAGCAAAATATGATACATAATTTGGCACAAATGTAAGTATTGAGTCTATAATTATTTTTGAGACTAACCCTTCACCTTTACCTAGCAAGCTAGAAAAATTAAATGAAGAAGAAAAAGGTGAAGAGTTATTCGAATTATTTTAAGAGAGCAAGGACTCAGTAGAGATAAAGAATTTAAAGATAAGGACGATGTTAGAAGTGAATGATTATCAACCAAGCCCCTATTTGGATAAACCTCCCATAGAGGAACCGTATGTGCCACTAGAAGATCACAATTTTTTCACGTAAGGAAAGTATGGAGTTGAGCCAACAACCCTAAACAAAAGGCACTTCTTGTGAGGCAACCTAAGGGAAGTAAATTTCTTTCTTACATTTTTGTATTTCTTTTTATATGAATGTGTTTTCTTTGTTAGTTTGTTTTTTGCTTGTTTTTAAGTTTTCAATCAAAATGAGAGAAAGAATAAAACAAATAGAGAAACATTTGCTCATTTTCTATTGCTTCTAGGATTATATAATCATGAGTAGAGAACGAATTGACAAGAGAATTTCATAGCAACTTTGGAATGTACTTTTGCTATTGTGATTGGTCGATGTGCATTATCTTTAGAAGAGTAGTGACTAGTGGTAAACAAAGTCCGTGAGATTTTATTAGACTGAATCATCTATATCGGTCTCATTGTCTTTTGATAATGTGTGACCTTCATGACATATACATCCTGATTTTGCATTGAATTTCTATTCGAGACAACATTTTTATCACATGCATTAACATAGATATAATTAGGCATTCTTTTTTTTCATAAACTACATTAGCCAAATAACCTATCCTATAGACACGATTTTTCCCCTGATAAACCCCTTTGAGCTTTATAATTTTTCTTTTTGTCCTAACTGTAGGAAAATCCCGGTACATGCATCACTGCGTGTATATGATGCATGTACCGGGATTCACGGCATTTACACAAATCAATCACATAATAACCATATACCTTATGAGTAGTCTCCTTCATTCTTCAATCTTCTACTCGTCGGGTTGACGTAAATCACAATGGCCAAAATAGACCATCTCCAACGGTATCCATGCAGAGATCGAAGAAACTAACCGAATCAAGCTCTTTAATCCGAAAATGGCTAGAATAAAGACAAGAGTACTAGCCCTCTTCTTTATTCTATGGAAAGCAAATGGTGTAGAGGAAGAAGATGAGAAAAATGAAGAAAGATAGATGAGAATCATAAAGAAAAATGGCTTACCAAAATATTTTTCAATGATTCAAATCTTACTTGCTTTTTTTTTCTTTTATGGTTTTGTCTTTTATCAATTAAAGAAATTAAATGAATCACTTTAAAGTCACCTCCCTTCTTCTTCTACGTTGCACACAACTTACGTATATATAATTGCTGAGGTGGTCCAATCACACTGAGATCGATCCTACCAGGTCCCTAGTGTGGAAAAAATGTCAGAGACCTATTTCAGCAATATCGACATCGTGATCTCATTGGGAAATATCCCAATCTCATCGGAATCCAGTTGGTTCTATTGCTCTTAATATAATGGATCTCTATCCAAAACCATTTTAAGAATCCTCCAAGTCACTCTTATGCGTGTGACCCATTAGGTTCCCGATTATGTTGGATACTTGGATTAACACTTAACCCAAGCAAGTTATGAGTGGCTTTGTAACATCCTACCCCCATATTAAGGGGTTAGAATTCAGATTTCAATAATGGAGAAAATAGTGAGAGTCAGAAAAATTTGCATTTCATGATTAGCAAAATGTCAGAATACGTGCATCTGGATTTGAATTTTTGCACACTTGAAAATAATTGTACGTGCCCTCATTGACATTATGGTTATATTGAATTGTAATGGGATATGTTGAGACTTATGGTTATAGTGAATGAGTTGAATGAAATAGAGTAAAAAGGCTAGTAATAAAAATTTAGGTGTTGGGTTACAGTGAATGGAAGTCTGAGAATTTCTGGAAATGAATAGTAAGAGAGTTAAAAATTTTGATCTGAAATTTCTATGAATTTACTGTACTTATCTAGATAGATTTTGACAAAATTGTCTTCTTGAAATTCGTATATCTTTCTTCTAGCTTTCTATTGATATAAAGTTTGCAATTTTTAGAGTTCTGGATCAAAAGTTATAGAGGTTTGAAGTATGGATTACGGTATAGAAGAAGAAGAATTGCACCGTCATGCATTTGTTGAAAGTATAGGCAAAATGCATCGTCGTGCTTAAGGTCTTCTTGAGGATATTGGGTTTGCACCGTTGTGCTTATGCATGACAGTGACTTTGGTGATTCATAGTAGAAGGTTGCTATCGTGCATCAATGAACATCTGATGGTTTCTTGGCAATATCTTTTTCTTCCAACCTCCAAATGAGATGAGACTTGAACCATTGGACTTGTAAGACATTTCTATACCTCTTAAATAAAATTTATAACAATATGAAATCAATTGAAATAGTTATAGTGTAAAATATTGAGAGAGTTAGGTGTAAAACCTAAGTCGGGTCTACAGTGTATATTCTTAAACATTTTTGTCTTTATCTGTCACCCCTATAACTCTTGCACTCGTGCCCATGATTTATTCTCATAGGCGTGACTTTCTTTATTCATGCCCATGAGCTAATTGCAAGGGGTGATGTTTAATTGTCTTGTCATGCTATAATATTCCTTAACAATTTTCTCTTGTATAAGCTAAACCGTGTTGCTTCCTTCAACCATAACTTCTTCACATATTGTCCAAATGAGTTAATTCTTGGACCAATAGATTTGTAAAAAATTTAATTACCTCTCCACAAAATTCACAGCTTTTTGAATTGATTTGTTGGTGAATTTAAGATGGAAATGTAACTGTGCTGAAGTATGATAATTGATAGGATTAATTTACTGAACATACTTCGATTTTTTAATTATATCTGGATTTATATGATTCCAAATGAGATGATTTTTTATTTGAAATAAACTAGAGAAATAGTTATAAAAATAATATGAAGAACTAGAATTGTGATTATGTTTCTAAATGTTCAATTTCTGGATGGAAATTGTGCATAGTATATTGTTATGGACAAGAGCAATCCGAAAAATGTTTGAAGTATATCTTTCAAATCACTGAACCAAATTGGATGATTTTGGTGTCAATGGAAATATAATACATAGAATAACATGTTTCTAGAAGAAATTTTTGCAAAAGAACTTCATTATTGGGTAAGAAAGAACATGCAAGGTTGACCCGAAATGATGTTTTAATGGAAAAACCTGGAAGTGATTTAATGGGTTATGACTTATGATTTCGGTGGTTTTATTAAGTCATAATCTTAACTATAAATCATACTTAATTGGGTCTTAATAAAGGGAAATGGATAAGTGGTTAAGAAATGAACAAGTGTCCAAGCTTTAAAGTTAAGTTTTAATGACCTTGAAAAACAAGCTACCGTCCTTATTTGTATCCCTCTCAAAGTTTCTTTCTTTGGTTTTTCTTAAACACAGAGTTTTTCATCAAATCCTCAATAGAGAAAAATCTTGGTTTCTCCTATCCACCACCACTCGTAGTTTGTTAGTTCTTTCTTCTACCCTAAGAAAAACTGAACCCTCTGTCAACTTTCAAGTTGATGTACGGAGTTGCGTAAGGGGTTAGGGTTACGTGATCGTTGCAGATATTGGAGCTTTAAACAAGTAAGCTTTTTATGATTACATATTTTTGTATGAACTAAAGTATGCATTGTGAGTTCACTGTAAAATGGTTAGGAAACAGTGATATTCATATTTGCTGGAAAATAACTGAGGAAATTTTTCTAAGCAAAGTTTTCTGAGTATGCCATGCATGTTCATTCTTCAGAGTGGATGATCAAAAAGTTATGAGGGGTCGTAGGAATGACTTCTGAAGTTGAAAGATCAACTAAAATGGGTAGGAGATTAATGCAGAAAAAAAAAAGGATTTGGTCAAATGGATATATAAATGCTCTATTATGTGATGTTTCACTATATATATATATATACACATAAGTTTTGAGACTGTTTTGGAGTTGATAAAAAAATTGAATTTAGAGTTAAGGGATAGGTGTATGGTGATGTCTAGAGATGAGAAAGAAAGATTAAAATGATAATTAGAGGAAGAATTGAAGAAAATGAAGTTAATATTAAAATGTGAAAATGCAGAAAAATGAAAGTGAAGCAGTACAGAAAACGTGAGAGTGATTTTCTGTTTTGATGATTATGAAAAAAAATGATAGATTTTTTTTTGGTTGTAACTTATAAGCTGAAATGAAATAGGAATGAAGAGGAAATATTGAGTTTTAAGTAGAAAGTTGATAATTATATATATCCTCTATTTTCTTCTTCACTTGTCACATACGGTGGTTATGGAAAAAAATTGTGGATGAGTATTGTTATCAAAGTACCAAAGGATTAAGTTTGTGATTCAAAGAAATGATAAGTGATTAAGCTATGAAGTTGGTAAAGTGCCGGGATTGTCATTGAGTATGTATTGTACATATTCCATATACACAGTTGTGAATGAATAAATGCTTATTATTGTGCCATTATTAATGTATGTGTAATGTGTATTTTGCATAAATGGGTTGTGCAAGCTAAATGCCCACATTCAGGTGTTCCCAGAATTTGGAAACAAATGCTAATTTGGAGCGTACTGTGAGTAGACCTAGATGGTCTCATTTCATTGTTTGTTTTGTGTCAATTTTGGTATTAATTGACTACTAAATGTCCATATAAATGTGATCGATTGTATTGGTTTCTAGACTGGAGGTCCGATGATTGTGATGCTTGGTTGAGATATTAAAGTGTTGCTTACATGTGAATGAGATGAACTAAGTGTACATAATTTGATGATAAATGTGTTTTGAATGAGAATTTGCATGTAAGTGAAAAATGTGATTCTCAACTTAATGTTGAATGCTGGACTAAAGTCCAATGATATAGGAATGTGATTGAATGGCACTATGTAAATATGATTGATGCATTTCATACCATGAATGCATGAAAGATAAAGGCAGTTGTGACCGGAGGAGCCACTGATAAGAGCTTAAAGCTCAGATTGTGAAAAAGAGCTTAAAGCTCAAAAACTGTGATAAGAGCCTCAGGCTCGGTTGTGAATGTACCCGGTATCCACTAAGGGATATGGGACATCATCTGATACTACTTGGTATCCATTAAGGGATATGGGCTAGATAAAAAAGGCACTCGGTCACAATAAAAATAATAAATGAAAGTGAGTCTCATGTGCACTACATATGTTGGATATGAATGATTATAATGGTTTGAATAATTCCTGAATGTGATATGTCTTGAATGTAAAATGTAAAATGATTGATTAAGTGTGTGAGATCCAATTTGATTATTCAATAAATAATGTGAATTATGTGTTATGTGATTGGGTGAGCCATCAAGGATGGTCACTCACTGTGTTTGCAAAAACTCACCCAAAATTTTGCAATATTTTTTATGCTCAAAAAAGTTATCCTATTAGGCTAATGGGAGTATAGACACTACTTTCAAGTAAGAGATAGAGGTCAGGATCAATTTGCGTCTGCATTGTATTTCTTTCTTTTGGTATGGAATTGTATATTTCATAACCTTTTTATCAAATTTTGTAATCCAAAAGTTTTATAAAAAGGTGTACATGACTTATGTTGTAATGTAAAGACTTTATTACTAAAGTGTTTTATTTTTGTGAAAGGGCCCAAATGGCTATTGAAAATTTTGTTGAATGTATTGTTATGATTTAAAAAGTTTACTGATAAAGTGGGCCCAAATTAGTTATCGCTTTCAGTATATTATGTTTGACTGACTGAGTGTTCTAGCATGCCACCCTCGCAGGGCTCAGATTCAGATATCACTCAGGATTTTAGGTACGGTCTCGAGAGGGTGGGGTGTTACAAGCTTCTAGCAACACATCATGCCTAATTGACTGACAAGTAAGTGGTTTTATGAACAAACCTATGCTCGTCACAAACCATCTTACAAACCCTCTTGTAGACATTTGTTGTGCAATTCATCCCTTCATTATGCTATACCCCACTTGGTTATGAGTATGGGCAAAGTGTCAACTCTCACTGGACTGACTACGTCAAATCTAGCCCAAATGATAACAATTCTTACCCTGGGACTCATTACTCTATATGTCAATGAAGACATTCTTCATGACACATGTACTCCGGCCAGAGATTTCCAACTACTAACCCTAACAAGAGGCTGTGGGTATCATCTTCTGCTATCACAGAAGTGGTGAATCCTCTATTGGCTACTCAATTACCTTTAAATACCTCAAGATGTACCCAGTCACCACCCTGTGACCGACAGTACAGGGCAATAAGGAATAAAGTCAAAGCACAAAATCAGTATCCAAGATATTCTTGAGTACCTCAAGTCCAAGGATACTTGCACCATTGCTATGATGAGATTATCACTGACATTAGAATAGGACATCCATTTGATGATCTCATGGTAGGTCATCCAATGTACTTACTACCTTTAGTAAGCATTCACAACTCAACTCTAAACATCTCATGTTTACAGTTTTTAAATCCACTGATTGATCAAGTCAAAGAGTTTGACATACTAGTCTATCCAGATTAATGATATCTTGTCTCATTAATCCTATGATTCAGGATAATTTAGATATTGACATAATTGCACATTATAGGAATCTTAGTAATATGATCACATCATAATTTCTTTTATGTTATGTCATATATCATGCACTTCATTAATTTTCTTATAGATCAATATCAATTCATAAATAATGAACACCAAATTAATGAAATATACTTTTCTTTATTATTGAAAATAAAGTATATACACAACTTTGTACAAAATGCACTAAAGGTGATTGCCTTTAGGGCACTACTCAAAAAAATCTCCCACTCAACCTAAAGCCAATCACCCTGGGATCTAATACCATAGGTGAGTATATGAAAATTAAATTTATTCTGTGATAATGGCTTCATCAACAGATCAACAATATTATGCTCGGTGGAGTTCTCTCTATCTGTATATCACCCCAACCAATGATCTCCCTAATCAATTGATATCTGCGAAGTACGTTCTTAGATCATTGATGACACCTTAGTTCCTTCCCCTATGCAATAGCCCCATTGTTGTCATAATACAACTATATGGGCCTATCACTGCTAGGAACCACACCAAGTTCAGTAATGAACTTCTTGATCTAAACTACTTCCTTTGCTGCATCTGAAGCTGTAATGTGCTCTACCTTAGTTATTGAATTGGCAGTCGTCTCTTATTTGGAACTCTTCCAACTTACTGCCTCGGCATTCAGTGTGAATATATAACTTGATTGGGATTTGCAATCATCCTTATTAGATTGAAAATTGGCATTTATATGCCCGCTCACTTTTAGATTTCCATCTCCATATATCAAGAAAACATCCTTAGTCCTTTACAAGTACTTGAGGATGTTCTTGATAACCACCCAGTGACCCTCACTAGGATCTGATTGGTATCTGCTCATAACACTTGGAGCATATGATACATCGGGTCTTGTACATAGCATAACATACATGATAGATCCTACTTTAGATGCATATGGGATTATATTCATAGGCATCCTCTCATCTTGTGTCTTAGAACACATAGATTTTGAGAGTGTTATCCCATGAGTCTTAGGAAGATAACCTTTATTGGACTATTTCATGCTAAATCTCTTTAGCATCTTATCTATGTACATTGATTGTGAAAGACCAAGCAACCTTTTCGATCTATCTTTATAGATCTTTGTCCCGAGGATATAAGTTGCTTTATTGAGATCTTTCATGGCAAATTTTTGGACAACCAAATCTTCACAGATTGTAGCATAGAGACATCATTTCCTAATAATAATATGTCATCTACATATAGCATAAGGAATTCGATTTCACTCCCACGAACCTTCTTATACACACAGGGTTCAATCGGATTTTGTAAGAAACCAAACTCTTTGATTATCGTATCAAAGTGGATGTTCCAACTTCTGGATGTTTTTTTCAATCCATATATAGATTTGTGAAGCTTGCATACCTTTTCACCATCATAGGAGATGAAGCCCTCTCGTTGTGTCATAAACACATCCTCGGCTAGATTTCCATTTAGGAAACTTATCTTCACATCTATTTGCCGTATCTCATAATCATAATGTGCGGCAATGACTATGAGTATCCTAATGGATTTAAGCAATGCTACTGGGCTAAAGGTCTCATCATAGTCAATTCCTTATCTTTGATGGAAACCTTTGGCCACGAGCCTTGCTTTATAGGTAATCACATTACCATCTATGTCGGTTTTTTTTTAAACCATTTACACACTATGGGTTTTATTCCTTCAGGTGTCTCAACCAAAGTCCATACTTGGTTTTGGAATCCATTTCTGATTTCATGGCACTAAGCCATTTGTCAGACTCTAAACTCTTTAGATACTCTTCATAGGTAGTAGGCTCATTATCTTCTATGAGCAATATGTCATTTTGTTCAATAACAAAAAATCCATATCCCTCAAGAACAGAGCATATCCTATATGACCTACGAACTTCCTGTGTTGAAGAAGGTTGAACTATGACTTCATCTGTATGAGTCACAGTTTCAGGTTCAAGCATTTAATCTCTATCTATTCGAGCATCTTGAACTTTTTAAAGTTTAATTTTACTCCCTTTGTCTTCTTTTAAAAGAAACTATTTCTCTGAAAAGACATCATGCTTTGAAATAAACATTTTTTGTTCCTTAGTAAAGTAAAATTGATATCCCATTGTTTCTTTAGGATATCCTACAAACAAACACTTGTCAGACTTTGCATCAAGCTTATCTAACTGTATTTGCTTCACATAAGTTAGACATCCCCAAACTTTCAAATGAGAAAGATAGCATTTTTTTATTAGTCCACATTTCATATGGAGTAACATCAACTGCCTTTGATGGAAATATGGATAACAAATAAGCAGTTGTCTAAAATGTATACCCCCAAAAGGATTATAGTAAATTTGTAAAACCCATCATCGACCGTACCATGTCAAACAAGGTTTAGTTTCTCCTTTCAGCCATACCATTATGTTGTGGCGTGTAAGGTAGAGTCCATTAAAATAAAATCCCGTTTATGTCTGAGATAATCTAAAAATTCTTAGTGTAAGTATTCCTCACCTTGATCAAATCGTAGTGTCTTAATACCTTTCTCAAGTTAGTTTTCCACTTCATTTCTGAATTGTTTGAACTTTTCAAATGCATCATATTTTTATCTCATCAAATACAGATACCCATATCGAGAATAGTCATCAATAAAGATAACAAAGTAAAGAAGACCACTTCTGGCATGGATAGACATCGGACCACATACATCTAAATGTATTAGGTATAATACTCCAGTCGCTAATTCACCCTTTCCCTTAAAGAGTGACTTGGTCATCTTGCCTAATAAACATGATTCACACATGTCATATGATTCATAATCAAACGATCCTAAACATGATTCACACATGTCATATGATTCATAATCAAACGATCCTAAATTACCACTCTTGTGGAGCTTAGCTATATGTCTCTCATTTATATGGTCAAGGTGACAATGCTATAAATAAGTTAATTTTAAATTATCTTGTTTGTGTTTTTTTGTGTCATTGACATTCATAATTGGATGTGACATATCTAATATTAAAATTTCATTACATAATGTACTAGTACTATAAAGCATTCCATTCAAACTAATAGAACAACCATTGCTATTAAAATTCAAATGGAAAACTAGCTATATTTAAACTAAAAATAGACAATATGTTCTTTGTTAAAACAGGTCCAAAATAACAACCATCTAGTTTAATTACAAGCCCACTAGGGAGTGACAAAATAAATGCCTATAACTAATGCAACAACTCTTACTCCACTGCCCTCTATAGGTCCAGTTCTCCCTTCATGAGCTGTCTACTATCCCTAAGGCCATGTATACCATTGCATATTTATTAACCACATCCAGTATCTAATACCCATTTGTTATGATCAGAAATAGTATTAATGTCAATGGCAAACATACCTATGTTGGATCGGAAAAAGAAAGCATGCTATATTTGGAGAAACGGTAGATTTCAAAACTTTTAAGAAATCATTTTTCTAGTGGAAGCAACAAATCCAAAACATCATGCCAATCCACACATGATATGGTATAAGGATAATAAAAACATAAACAAGATGAAGAGTATTACCAACTCCTTTACTACAGTTTTAAATCCTCGCTGCACTATCCTCTCCTTCTTCTTATATCGAAATCCTTTGCTTTTGAATCTTTTCCTTTAGCAATCTATATTCTCCTTATTGTTGTATCCTCAACCAATTTGATTTA
>JAOSBN010070732.1:0-13142 GCA_027563595.1 Erythroxylum suave | reverse complement strand
ACCGACGTTTTCGCGCTGTCGTTATATTCCGTCGGTAACCTTAATACCGACGGAAATTTTGGTTATTCCGTCGGTAATTTTCGTCGCTAAACTTCTATTTTCTTGTAGTGATTGTGTACCTGATACCAAAGATGTTATTATCAAAAAAAGATTGTAAAATTTTACTACATTCTTAGTCAAAATTAATTTCTCTCTTGACTCTCTTGTGACTGCAGAAATTTGATTTGCGTATAAGTATTTTTGTCAAGGGAACATTGAATACTAGACGATGTAAATTAGTGACTTTATTTTCTTTTTTGTAAATTCATGATTTTTTATTTTTTATTTTTGTTCCTATTTCATTTGATTTTGTCTTTTGCACCATATATATAGCTAGCTTAACTTTTAATCTGATACGTAAAATAAATTGTTGAGATTCATTATACTATTAAGTAAGAAACATAAGCTAATTAGGACTATTTAATTATATTAATATTATTGTTAATATATATTGAATATAGTCGGGCCACATTATAACAACTTACACAGAATATTTTTTATCAAGAAATTAAAAAAGTTGTAGATACGTCCATAAACATCCATATTAGATTACTAACTTCTAACATAACACTTTAAAACATAGAGGGAGAGGAACCAAAACCATTGTAAGAGGGTGTTTCTCCATTGTACATCTGAAACAGCATTGCAGAGTTAAGGTTGTAATCTGTCTCACCATAGACATGGAATGAATTCAGGTGCACTTCTAGCTGGGAGTGCTCCTGCAAAGAAAATCATGTATAATTTTTCCCTTCAAAGACTCAAAAACTTTAGAAAAAAACCGTATCACCTCTACTAAAACAGTATCAACATTATTATTTCTTTGAGTTGAACATTGATCTTGATTAAAACCCATCAGTATGTCATCTTGTTCGCTCCTCAGCTTACATAAGACAAAAGCTGCCTTCTACAAAATTTGATGAGATATTTTCTTAATCAGTAATGGAGTCGGTTCTTTTGAGAGCAAGAGTGGAGGAGCATGTACATACCTGGTTTTGCAGGTTACAAGTTGGATGTACTCCATTAGAAACACGATCTTTGTAGTAAACCAAAGTCTTCTTGATACCAACTTCTTCATGGGTGCTCTCAGTCTTGATCTTAAGATCCTTACGAGTGACTTTCCAGTGACCAAGCTTAGAAGTCCTGCTGGCTCTCTGACTCTTGGAGTACTTGCACGTCTGAGGACTAAACAAGTACCACTCTTGATCATATAACTTGAACTTCAAATGCCCTATCCATACATTATATGATCAACCATATTTTCTAAACAGAACAACCATATTTTGTATGTGTTTACCTGGTGAATCCCTAGGTTCAAACCGGTTCACATTAAGCTCAGGAATTTCAATTATTTCATCATCATTATCAAGGATCTTCAGCCTTAGTAAATGGTTAGCCAGCCTTAGTAAATGGTTAGCGAACTCTTCATCGTTTGTGTTAAGATATATGTTATGATATCTTATAAATTAATTTTGGACATTATTTGATAATTTGACATAGTTGGATATATTTGAAAATTTACCTTAGCTGGGACTCTTAAAAGATAAAATTACATAAAGGATAAAATCCTAATGAAGATAGGATTTATTATTTGGATAAAATCACCATATCTAAATAAAGATAGTGTACAAATTTTTGGTGATTTTTGTAGCTATCTTTCTAGCTGAAATTGTGGAGATTATGATTGACAATTTATAGATGCATTTCATCATTTTTGTGAGGGAAAAACCTGCAGATTTTTCATGTGTTTACTACTGTAATTCTTGTGATATTTTGATGATTCTATTTATCAAAGGTAGTTGGATGTTTTGTGATACCTATCTATATTGGATAGTTATGTTCTCTGCCTTTTTGTGTGGATTTTTAGGGCTATGTTTTATATAAAGTATGGGCTAAATGGCTCTCATTTCTTGGTATAGAAAAACGAAAATTAATGGGTAACTTGGCAGCTGGTTTTTAGGGTTATCTTTGATGACATTCAACAGATGATTCTGTGAAGATATTATTATGTGTGTTGCTGATTTCTCTATCATGTATTATATGACTTGTGTGTGCTAGGTAATCGGTAATTGTGTGGATCTTACAGCTGTGTTTTTTTCCAACTTTGAACGATAATTGAGGGTTATCTTTGTTGTTGATTGAAGTCTTGACAGTTGTGTTGTTTTTAATTGGCGTTCGCGAAAGTTGGTTGGACCATTAGTGAGTGTGTGTAGGATCATTGCTGCTGCGTTTGTTTTTGTTCTGCCGTGACTTTAGTGAGCTGCATAATTGTTGATGGCCTGCTACATTCTTTTTTGTTGTTGAACGAAAATTGAGGGCAATTTTAGCAGCTGATTTTTGTGGTAGGTGGGTGAGTGTTGTTAAGCTAATCAGTTATTGATAGTGTGAGTTTTGGTGATTGTAGATGTGGTGGTTATGTGCAAAAAATTCCAGCAGGCATTGTAGATTTTGTAGCTCCGTTATTTGCAATGTTTCGGTGAAGAAACATTTATGTTCATTGTTGATTTTTCAACTACCGTGGGTTTAATGTGATGGTGATAATATCGAAAGACTACATCAGATTTATTAGTGGATAACTTTCCGATCTTTCATTAAAGAAGTTAGAATTATTAAGGAAGTTGTTTTTCTTATTTCAAGTGTAGTTGTTTATGTTTGTTATTATTCATTAATTTTAGTTGTTTATTTTTATCTTTATCACTAAACGTTGTTGAGAAAATCCTCTCTTGAAGTTAGTACAAGGAGGTCGTACTATTGGGTGTGATTTACTTTTATGGGTAGTAAGGACAAGAGATAGTGTAAAGGATTGAGTTAATCGACACCGTAATGCCTTGAGTAAAACTATTGTTATATCACAGGTAAAAGGAACTAAGCTGAGTGAGAGTCCCGCAGAAGTAGACAAGTTGTGCCGAACTATAGTATCAAATAAATGTTGATTTGTTTATTTTGCATCTATTTTTTATTTATGCTATAAACAACTACAACTGAACCAAAATTTTTGCAAAACTACATTCTTTCATAATTTTAGTTTGGAGTAAACTTGTAGCCAATCGGATTCTAAAGGATCGCATATGCAGCGGAAACAAAAATAATGCAATCCTGTATTGATCTATTGCATTAAAAAATTCATACTAATAACAAGAACAAGCAAAAAACAAATACCTAAATTTTGTGAGGATTAATCGGTGATGAACTTCAAAAATATGAAGTCTTTATTCACTCCACATTGAGAAATACATCCCGCATTCAACACTTGATATGGTTATAGAAGATTCTAAATAACCCTTTCTTTAAGAATGGAGAACAAAATTTTTTTTTGTCTCTTTCTCTTTTGTTTCTTTTTTTTTTTAACGTAGAGAACACGCAAGTGTTGGAAAAATAAACGCAAGATCATATCTAAGCGCAGCTGAATGAATTTAAAATTTTTCCACATAATTAACTTTAACAAAATTTAATCGGAAACATAAAACAAGAAATTAACAAAGTCACACTTGTTTCGATTTCCTGTTGTGATTTTTCCTTTCGCTTTGAATCTATCAATCCACGAGCTGTTCAATCGTCCGGCCACTAACGATATCTACAGATCTTTTCGGAGAAAACTTGAATCCGATTTGAGAGGAAAAATGTAATAAGTACTAGCCCCAAATTTTCTAATTTTTCCTTTTGTACGAAAAATCATATTTTTCAAGTCCTTGGATTTTATCAAAATTACAACTAAAGTCAAACTTTAATCATAATTACGAATTAGTCCTTATAAGACCAAATATCACATATTGATCCTTAAAGTTTCTAAAACTTCTCAAGTAAGTCCAACTTAATTCAAATTTCAATTTCTCCTTTATAGACCTTTTATGTGTGACCCATTAGGTTCCTAATATGTTGGTCATGATTATAAATTATAATTCTAATTCATAATTAGAATTAGATAAATCAAAACTCCTTTTAATTTATCTTTGATTTCCTAATTAAACAATTCATAATCACAGATCATGATTGACGTCTAGCAATATGTCATGACCACTCAAATATTATGAATGTCAAAGTGGTTTGACTTAACCTGTCTATGTATGGCTATGATGTATAAATTAATCATTTCGTCATCTAATATTCCAATTGGACTTAGAGTATGAAATTTGTGTCTACTCTAAATAATCCAATCATGTTCATCCTTGCTAATTAGTAAATGATTTATAATTGATATTTGGAAACAACTTTTTCAAATTTCAATTTACTTTGACCAGAGATTCCCAAAATCATTACTAATCAAGAACATCAGAATATTCTTTCTAATTACTTTAGGACAACGAATTCTTTATTGATTTACTCAACTAACTCCATATAGTTCATACTATATCCAATAACTGTCGAATTGAACTACTCCAAAAGTAGAACATAAGTAGCATAAAAAACATAGTAATTCCTACATGAGATAACTTTGGTAATCTCAAGTCTAAGGATCAATTATACAACCATCATAAAGAGATAATCCACAGACACACAAGTAATGTTCCATTCGGGATTCTCATAATAGGGTCAGTGTAATGAATTTGTTCTCTAATAAACACCAACATATTTATTTAACTGTCTTCATACTTTAATCTATGAGATCAATTACTTTCTTCATAAGGAAAAAACAAACATGTGTCAGTTTAACCGTTTCATCAATAACCCGTCTTGATGAAACTACGACTAAGAACATTTTAGGAATAATATAACAAATACAATTTGAATCTCATAATTATAATCATATTATAATTTCTAATTGCATAACAATTATTCCATAGATTTTATCTTTATGATTAATAATTAAATAATTAACAAATACATAAAGATAAAGAATGTCTTTTATTGAATAAAATATTATCATACAAATAAATTTACAACTAACATAAATTGAATGCAAGAGCATACAATAACAACAACAAGTTTTAAAAGAACCTCCTATCTTGGTTTGCTCTCTGCGTTTTTATGTAAACGTTACAACAACGGGAGAGACAACAACCTCCCTTCTTTTCATTTTGATTAAAATGTAACCAAAATAAGAGAGTCAACAGTCTTTATTCTCTTCGTTTTGTTTTAAACGTGTAACAAAAATGAGAGCGACGCAAACTTCTCTTATCTTCGTTTTTGTTTTAAACGTTAAAACCAAAAATCAAATCAAGGCAAGGTCACCATCTGAAGCCTTCTTTTCCATTTTGATTATTATTTTTAATTAATTATTATTATTTATAAAAAGAAATAAAATAAAACTATTTTATTTTATCTATTTATTTAAAGTTTTCAATATTAATTATATTTTCTATGCCAGCTAAATAATAATAATAATATGCCATATAAATTATTTAATAAATTATCTCATAATATTAAATACTCATAAACAGGAAATATTACACTTGTAAGTATGCGATTACATAGGCTCATAACTAAACCTGTAGTAATTAATCCAATTAACTACTAATTAAGGTTGACATCTGACAACAAGCTTCAACGACCGGATAGTGTGAAGTAACAACCTTGCAAAGATGAAACCTGGTTAAGGATAATGTATTATTACTTTCTGTCATTACAATTCCAAATTATCCTAATGTATGATTTAACTGTCAAACCCCCTTAGATAACTAACTATGTTACATGTCGATCATTAATAATTGGTAAATGACTTAAGAAACTCCTTTCCTCACTCATTCAATTGCCCTGGCCAAAGTCTTGAAACAACCATTAAGATCAATGACAACATAGAGCTTAAATTCATTACCTAGAGTCGATAGATCTCATCTTGACTCACTACTAATCAGATAGGTACTTAATTATATCCAATGACCATTTAACTAGCATTTTTACACACTAAGTGTCCAACATCAAATCATAATAAGTGGCCTATTGATTACTATGATGATCTCAGGTCAAAGGAAAAATATACATTTGAATCCTTATGAGAATATCCCACTTGATAGTTCATAGGTAATATTAACCATTGAGAATTCTCAGTTTGGTCAGTTCAATGATCATATCTCCATACACATCACCTATATATGTAACTTAGTAAATAAGATTTACTAACATCCATCGAATAGATACTATTACAACTATATTGATCTAATTGGATTATTAAAATCCTTATTTGATAATCCTACGATCAAGAACACTTTTAGATTAAACACTAAAGACTTGACTCTAATTATTATAATCTCTATTATGATGGCAAGTGTATAAATTTAATCAAGAACTTATTGTATTAGGATAAAAGCAATTAACATAATATGATAATATAATCATTTGTCATGTTATTAAACAAAGTTAATAATTACAAAACAAAAGTGTTCAATTTATTATATAACCGTTGGGTCATGGGCATAATCCCAACAGATTCTTCAACTCAGAATCAAAACCTGTGCTTGCCATGTGTAACTTCTTATGTTTATAATTGCAGGACAACATTAAGCAAACGTTAGCTAATCCAAGGCTACAGACCAAACATGTCTAATGCTCAAAATGATTTTCTTTTAGTATCTTATCTACAAATACTAAAAGAAAGATGGACTATACATATAAATAAAGAAGCAAAGTAACAATTGTCGGTGAATTGCCATAAAAGTCAAATCATACTCGGCTTCAAAGCTTCACTGAGAAGTTCACCATTGAGGTAGTGACGAGGATACCATTGGTCCACAGGCTAGAGTATGGTTCGCCGTATCCACATATTCACCCGTGAAAATAAATTTTCCATTAAAGAATCAACGGAAATTTTTTATATATAATATAATATTATCAAGAAAAACAATTTTTATACTTCTTAAATAGATATAATCTATTAGTCTTATTATTAAATTTATTAATAAAAATTAACAATAAATAACCAATGTGATTAGCAAATAAAGCATAATGATTTTAAAAATATTAAACCATAAATAATTGAAAAAATACAATTCAATTCTTAAACTTTTAAGTCTACTAAAATTTGACCTCCGTATATATAAAAAATTAGAGTTTTTTTTTAATCTTACTATTAAACCATTATATTGATAAGTTTTCTTTGGCCCTGTTTGGCAATTAGCTGATTGCATTAGCTGTTGGCTGATAGCTGATTATATCAACTAATTTGACTAGCGGATTGCATTAGTTGTTTGTAATTTGATGTTTGGTAAAATTAGTTGTTTATGTATAAAATGACCTATGAAGACATGACTTTAAGAAAAATTATAAGGGTATGAATATTATATATCTTAGTATTTTGTTGAATATTCTTATAAGAATTTAGATTTTAGATATTTAATTCTACAAAAAATAAGTTTATAACTCTAACAAAAACATATAACATATAACAACAACAACAACAACAACAACAACAACAACAACAACAACAACAATAATAATGATGATGATGATGATGATGATGATACATCCAAACATAAAATATAACAATCCAAATGAAGTTTAACAAAACAATTCAAATAGAGCAAAAGAGGTTGGGCAAAATTTAAGGGCAAAATCGACATTATAGGAAAGGGTAATCAGCTGATTACCCAAAAAGCTACTCACAATGAGTTTTAATTTTTAACTAGTTGGGTTGAATCAGCCAACCTAACCAGTCAACAACCAAACAGCTAGAACAACTTCTTGATGAAATCAAACAGCTGATTTTGGTCAATCAGTTAAAAAATTGACTGATCAGTCAACAACCAATCAAGGCCTTTGTCAGGAATCAATAGAAGAGCTTATCCATTCATATTAAGTGGTTCTCACCTAAGCAATCAAAGCACACAACAAAAAAACTAATTTAAACCTTATTAGATTATAATAACTCAGAGGAGCTCATTAAAACAAATATGTACATAAATATAATCACCTTATAATAAACCGAATTCTTAAAAACCTCTACATATAATGGATAATTGCTTTTTTTAATCCTCTTTCTTTAGAGATAGTAGTTGATTAAATCTTTGCAATGATTCTTTCCCTCGGTCTTTAATCTTTTCTAGTACTTCATTTGATTCAAAAATTACAATAACAATTGTGATGCGACGATGAAGTTTGGCTTAAGCTACCAATCTCAAAGATCATCCATTTAAAGTTTCTTCACCGAACCAACTAAATTAAAAACCTACAAAAGAGCAAGAAAAAAACAAAATAAAAATTCTTCAAAGTGAGTGAACTAAACACTCTATCAGCATGAGGTTAACGCTAAAAAATTACGTGATTATTGAATAAATACATTTGTACTTCTAAATCATGTTATGTATTACTCTTGCCAAGTTTATTAATAAAAATTAATAAAAAGAATTTAGATACTTATTGAATAAAATATGAACATTTTTATAATATTAAATCATTAAAAATTGAAATTAAAGTTTAATTTAATTTTTTAACATTTAAGTTAAGTGCATATAAATTTTTAAACATTTATTTTTACTAAATCAAGTTTAATCTTTTAAAAAATTCTCCTTAAACCTATATGTCATTATCAATAGAATTTGATATCCATAAGTTTAACATTATTACTCGCCAAAATTCAACCACTATAAATTTAATATTAGTCACCAAAATTTGATTGCCACAAGCCACCATATAGAAATGGATACTCTATAAGTAGAAAAACATGAGGTATTTTTGTAATCTTCTCATTAAATTATCTTATTGGTGAGTTTTTTTGTTAGCAGAATGTATCAAATAGTTCTCACTCAAGTGATCGAAGCAACTCAATAAAGAAATCAGTTTCAACATTATTTGGCCATAGCAACCCAAAGTAATAAATTAAAACAATAAATTAAAGTAACTTGTAATCACCTTATTAGGAAAGGCAATTGTATCCAAAATTTATGGAGTAAATGTTATGATTGTCCTTATCAAAATAGTTGAATTATAGGAGTAGAATATCTCAATTATATATATTCCTTCTTGTATATATGTTTGTTTTTTACTTAATAAAAATTAGACCAATATAATATTTTTCTCCATCTCTTTTTTATAGTATCAAAAAAGTAATGATACCTCCTTTTTTACTCTGTTTATTGTTGTTTCTCATCATTATGGCTAGTACATTAGCAAATGAATTAGATTATGGGAATCCCTATTCCCTTTACCATTCTCTTCATGTTGGAATGATCCTTTTTGCAAAGCCTCTTGATGGATACAAATATTAACTTGGCATAGTGCCATGATCATCCCTTTGAAAGCATAATCCAAATTAGGTTTTATTGATGGAACTTTCAAGGCATCATCTACCATAACCAAACCAAAAGACTCTGCGGCATGGAAAAAAAATGCAATGATATGGTATTATCTTGGCTCCTTAATTCTTTGACACCTGATATTGTAGATAATGTTTTTTTTCTCTAACACTACACATAAAGTTTGACAAGATATTCACAATCAGTATTCACAAAGCAATGCATTAAGAATTCTTTTATATTGAAAGACATTGTTTGTCTGCCTAAGATCAAATGACTGTTTATTACTTATTAAACGAAGTTTAAAAAAATTATGGGATGAATTGCGCTCCTATAATGATGTTGCTTATACTTGTGAAGTAGATAGTAAAATGCAAAAATCTATGCAGTTTGTTACGGGTTTGAATAAATCTTATAATACTATTTGTGGTCAAATCCTTTTATTGAATACATTACCTGATGTTATACGGGCTTATTCTTTCATTATTTAAGAAGAAAAACAATAAAACTTGGGTTTCATACGTGAGTTAATAGAATCTTCAACAATGGTTGTATAAAATTGGTTACCTTTGCTATTGACACAAGTATAGTTCTTCATCTCGTCCTAATCCATCTAATCACAGGCCACTACATTGTTCTTACTGTGACAAGATCACCATGTAATAGAGACATGTTGAAAGCTAAATGGTTATCCACCTGGACATCCCAAGCATGGATCAAATAAGAATAGTCATTTTAGACATAATAAGGTTAATCAATCTTCAGTTAATAATGTCAAAGAAGCTCCAACTATACAGTAGGTCCAATCTGTTATGAATGGATTGACTAAACTACAGCTACAACAAATTTTATCTATTATGTAAGATAATATGTCATCTCTATTAGTTGCTCCTAAGGCAAATAATGCAATTGCTTTTTTTAGGTTTGCTATCACCTTAATAATCGACAGTGATGCAACAAATCACATTACTTCATCTTTAACTTTGTTTGTCAATAATAAAGATAACACTTCTTTACCATCGTTTGTTATGCCAAATGGAGGCTAGACTCCAAATCTCTACTAGAAATTTACCTTTATTTCTCCTAATCTATTTTACAAAATGTGCTTGGGATGTTATCTTGCAAAGTGAATTTGATGTCTGTGAGTTGAGTCATAAGAACTCTAAAAGTTTAAATTGCTCTGTAATGTTCTTTCTTTACTGGTGTATTTTATAGGATTTGAAGACAGGGAGGATGATTGGTTTGGGTAAATAACTAGGCGGACTCTATTACTTGGCTGCAATAAGAGAGAATAAGTCACTGTAATCCATTCAATCAACAACAACCTATAGCATCATACCTTTCTCTAATCAAAACACTTCTACTACTCTATGGCATCGTCGACTAGTACATTTATCCACTTCTAGGTTAAGTTTTATGGCCAAAACCTTATCAAATTTTCCTTTAGAGTTAAATAATATTGCCAATGCAAAATATACAAGACTTCCCTTTTATATTAGTTCCATTTCTTCTATTAAACCTTATGAATTAATTCATTATGATAGTTGGAGACCATATAAAAATTTTTTCTTTCTAATTTTAAATATTTTTTAACAATTGTGGATAATTTTTCTCATTTTACTTGGGTTTTCTTTATGCATCATTAAAAAAATGTGATATCTACTTTTTTTTGTTTTATGAAAACTCAATGCCATAATATCATTGCAAATATTTAAGTTCATAATGGAAGAAAAATTTTTTATGCAATATGTTTTTAATCAAGAAGGTAGCAGTTACCAACACTAGGGTTATAGAGTGTAAACATAGACAGATAGTTAAGTCAACATGCACTCTTTATATATATATTACACACGGTATCAGAGCAGTTCTGTGATTATATGAATTTGAACAAAGAGTTTTGAATATCTTCTTAAGGAAATCAGAGAAATTAATCTGTTTTACTTATATAAATTGCATATTTATTGGATGAATTGACGTTGAACAAGCATCGTATGGAAAAATGGGTTAAAATAGGCTTTAGGGTGAATTTCTGTTGAGAATATCGCCTGAAAAGTCGCCAAAATTTGCCTTTTTCTAGAGATTAGAGAGGAAGATGCTTTAAGAAGTAGACTGTAGCTTCTAGGTTGCGCCAGCAATAAGCACATGTGATACACGAATGATAGGTTGCATTTCATGCATGGTTTCTGGGATAGTTTGCATTCATTTTACATGTGTTTGTTTATTATTTGTATGTTTTTGTGTACTTTTTTGTTTGTTATGTGAACAGGAGACCAAAGTGGGGATTGGAGTAATAATGCAGGAGATTTGGGCTATTTTGGAGAAGCTACGTACTGGAAACAGATACGACATGACCATGTTGTATTGAGCAAGAACTGGGCAAAATTTTTGGATGAGTTTTTAAGCCCAATCGTCATCTATTTTGGGCTGGATCTTTGTTAGAGACGCTGGACACAAGCTGGGAAGCCATAATGAAGAGTCCAAATTGAAGACTAACTAGGAAACCTCTACTAATTTTGACTAGGGTTACGAATTGGAGAACATATATATTCCTTATGGCATAAGGAAATCGGACTTGAGCTTTAACCTTGGAACGTCCTCCTCTTCCTTCTTTTATTTTTAGTAGTTAGCAGGCAGTCACCATCATGATTGCAGTTTTCATGTTATTTTATTGTGTTTTCATGTTAGCCATAATCAACTAAACCCTTTTCTAGTCAGGGTGCTTGGATATTCAGTCATGGATGATTTGTGAGACTGTGTTTTTATTTGTTTATGCAATTCAGATATTTATTTCATTCCCATGCTTGAACCAGATTTATTATTGCTTAATTTATTGTGCAATGTCATGAGTTGTGTGATTGATTAAGTGATAAATTGCTGAATAGGATAATATTGTCATAGATATTATTCTATCAAAGTAGCAAATTGGTTTATCTTGCAATCGATGTATGTTGGTGGTAAAATCGATGGAATTAAATAATCTGACTAAATAAATTACGACATTTTCGAATTTATTGGTTAGGATAAGGGTCTTTTCATTCTTAACGCAACTAGTGATTAATCTTGTCGGGACATTTCTTGAGGGTTGCCTTTAGATTAGGGAAGTAACTTGTCAGGGTATTTCTCGGAGTTACCAACAAAGTAAGAAAAGATTGGTTAAGGAGTGCGCCACCTTTGGCTATAACTTTGTCTATCTGAATTGTCTAATTTATCTTATGATGTCAATGATTAAATTTCCAGGCTGAATTAAAGAGTACATTGGCTAGGTTTTCATCCATTGCATTTTAATCTCGTTTTAATATTTGTTGTCCAAATCTGTTTTGTGCCAATAATACATGCGCATGTCATATCTGTCACTATAGCTCTCATTTAATTTTCTGCGTTGCTTTTATTTTTATTTATATCTCCTGCATTATCAATCCTTTAATCTATTATTTTTTGAGCATTTGAGTAACTCTGCACTAATTCCCTGCGGATTCGACTCGATTCACCACTAGCTACCTAGTTTTTGGAGAGTTGGAAATACATTTTTATTTTTGATAGTTTGACAACCTATCAACGAATGAGCAGACAATTGGCACATCCAACAATGGCCCATGCGACAAGTGTTTGGTGTGTGTAACACACGCATTCGGGGAGGTGGGCGGTTCTGCGCATATCGTGCATGTGATACACATGCTTTTGATAGCGGTACTATGTGCATGACGCATCTAGTAGTGCATTAGGCATGGAGTGTGCATTTTATGCACTTCTAGCCTACACACAATGTTGTCGTCAACACATTACAAGATAAACAAAAAAACTCAAAATTTTCAAAATTCACTGTAGCACCCCCTTACCGTAGGGTACACATCGGGACGCCCGCAGATCGCTCCGACACGTATCCCACGATAAAGGTGCACTACCGAGCAACCAACTAAAAACCACATAGCATCCCATATAAAT
>JAOSBN010070721.1:0-13142 GCA_027563595.1 Erythroxylum suave | reverse complement strand
CATTTCTTATGTCATTCTAGAATGATAGTTCAGCATTTACAATTTCAATTCAATTTCATAATTCAATTCATCATTGCATAGCACTCAAATTTGCATAATAACTTAACATATCAAAATGCAAATGCACAATAAATGGCTTGAGGGTTCCGTAAAACAGAACAGAGAAACTGAAGTTTACCCCGTGAACAAAACGAGTCCACTTTTCAGATCTTGTGGGCCATAAGTGGGTAGTTGAGAGAAGGCTTTATGTCGACATGCACGTGACTACGAAATGATTCCACTCTCGCCCAAACACAATCAACTTTCATGCTCAATTCAATCACAATTTCATATTCTCATTCTTTTCTTTATACAAAATGCCATGACACAATTCAATGGCATAACATGGTCATACTCAGAATTCAACTATATCAACATGTCATACATCTTTGAATGCATAATATAACATAAAACACATCACAACAATTCACGATTCAGAAATTTAAGCACATACACATACACTTGGGCATATTGTCCATTACACAATAACCATAAATATTTTACCCACCTTATAACTTTTAAAAATCCAAACTCAATTGTGCCCTTCCTCTTGCTCTTGGGTAGGTTGTTCTTGATTTTCTAACACAACCAAAAATTCTCATTCAATTCCAATTTAAATGGAAATCCCCAAAATTTCCATAATCACAACAAAATGAAATTAACACAAATCAAGCTCAAACTTAACCTACCCATAGTCCATCTAGGTTAGAAAACCCAAAACCTAGCTTAGAAACCCTAAGATCAAATGGGTTCCCTTAAACCATCTTCTTCCACATTCATTCCTAACACAAAACCCATTTTCTCTACTTCCTTTTTCAAACCAAACAAGAAGAAAATAACGTGGAGCTTACCGACAAGATGATTCTTCCTATTTTCTTCTTCTTTTCCTTCTCTCTTCTCCCATGATTTTCTTCTTCTTTGTCTCTCTCACGTTTTACTCTCTTCCTCTCTTCTCTTCCAAGACTTTCTCTATTCTCTTTTTCTCTTTCCTTAAATTTTCATTTTTTTCTTCTTCTAATAACCAAGACAACACTTCCTTTATCCATTTTGCCCTTAAGGAGTGTTAAAGGTCCAACTTAACCCTCACTTACTTGGCCTTTCCAATTTTGTCCTTCTTTTGTTTTTTATCGCTCCAACTCCTTTAATCCACTTAACATAACCTTAATTCTAACCAAGTTCCAATATTTCCTTCGAATCTTCAATCTTCATTCATGCCTACTAAAATAATGACTCAATTCTAAAAATAAAAATTTACCAAAAAGAACAACATAAATAAATAATTAAGAAATTAATAAGTAATTTAACACAAAAAATATAAATAAATATCCAACATGTGTTGAGTTGTTAATTCACTCAGTTCGCATGTGTTTAGATTAGAATTGTATTAGTTTGTTAATTATTTATGTTTTAAGAGTTTTATAGGTTAGTACAAATCTTTGGGCTTAAATATTATGTTTTTAGGTACCTTGTGTTTGCTAGTGTTTGAAGGTCAACATCGAAGAACATAGGAGTTTATGAGACATTTAAACTGAAACAACATGCCATGATCGTGACAGAAGCTCCAGATTTGGCCCAAGATCGTAGCCTACATGCCATGATCGTGATAGAAGCATAGGGAATGGCCTACGATTGTGGCCTGCATGTCATGATCATGATAAAAGGCCCAAATGTGAGCCACAATCATGGTCTACGTCAGACAGATGTGCAAACACTAAAAAACGTTAAGTTTCGAGGGTTTTTTTAGACCTTTCAGACATTGAAAAAATCCTAGGGTTACCAAAAACACAAGAGTATATTTAAAGAACAACAAAGGAGACAAAGGGAGAGCTTTTGCATCAGCTACCTTGAGAAACCCTAGAGAGAAATGGAAGAGAGAATAGGAGAAGAGGCTGACTCGATGTACTCCCCAAATCAGGAGGTTTCTTGATGTCGCTACCTCTCATCATCCATTTAGGTTTTATTTCCTATTTATTTTCACTTTTATTGTTATTTAGAATCAGAATGAACAGTTGATGATAAGATCCATAATTTCAAGGATGTTCTAAACTTACATTCGAAATTTTATTCTTGAATTAATGAATATTTGATTGTTTATATGTTTATTGGATTTTTTAATGGTTTTATTATGTGATTACATAATTCGATAATAAATTGAGAGGGTGAATCGAATGAAAAATGATTAAATTGGACTTACGAAAGTTAGGTGATTTAACAAAAACAAGAATTGAATCAGATTGAGAATATGTGTGAATAGAGATCTAGCATAGGTTTCCGATAGTTTATTAGAGAACTTTAGAGATAATTAGGGTTGTGAATTAAGAGACTACAACTTTCATAATCTGATTAAGGTTTATGATTTAGGGTTAATGGTTATAACTCGAGAAAGAGTAATCAACCCTAGGATAGTCTAGAACCAACAATCCAATAATTCATAATCAGTTAAGTTGACATTAAGGATAGGTGAAATTATTTTGCTCTCAATTGGAAAATTATTTTGGTTGATTCTTAGATGTGTTGCAATTGCTTAATAGTTAGTATTTTGTGTTTGATTCTTAATTTGATTAGTTGAATTAAATTCTCGTATTAGTTTTGTGCATCTTAAATTTTTGTTATTTATTTCTGGCCTTATATTTTAGGATTAGATTAACTCCCTTCTCATGGGATTGACACTTTTGGTGCTACGCTAACGAATCATGCTCTTACAAAATTTTAAAGGTTAATAATTAAAACTCACATACAACCAAACCACCGATCAAGAATCCATAAGCTAAAAAGTTCACAATTTGAGGAGAAGTCCTTAACTCCTTAGTACTAAAGAAAAATCTGTAGGCCAACTTTAAGAGAAATCCTTTAACTAATTGTATTATGTAGGATAAAAGGCCTCAGATCAATCAGAAGTCCCTTAGCTCCTATCTCAAGAAAAAACCTATAGGTCTAAGAACCATAAGTCTAAGAGAAGTCTTTTCATTTCCTTCATTTAAGAGAAAACCTATAGGTTTATAAACCTTAAATCTTTAAGAGATCTCTTTAGCTCCCTGGCATCAAGAAAAATATGTTAACTAAGAAACCCTCATGTTAATGAGATTTTTCTTAACTCCTTAGCTTATAAAGAAAAACCTACTAGATAAAAAAGTATTAGGTCTTTAGGAAGTTCCTTCTTCTTTGTTGTATTGAAGAAAAAACTACAAGATAAAAAGCTTCATATACCTTAGGTTTTTGATATTGAAGAAAAATCTATAAGAAGAAAACTCTCAATTTTAGGAAAAGTGCTTTAACCTTTTGGTATTGAAGAAAATTCTTGTAAGCTAAAAAGCATCAAGTCTAAAAGTGGTCCATTAGCCCCCTAATTTCAAGAGCAATCTTATAGGTTTAAAAATCACAGGTTTAATCAAAGTTTCTTTAGCTCTTTAACTTAAGAAAAAATCTACATGTGCAAAAACCTAAAGTATAAGAGATATCTCTTTAGCTTCTTAACATCAAAAAATTGTAGAATAAAGGCCTCAAATATAGGAGAAATCTTTAGTTTTTTGAAAAATAAGGAAAAATATGTAGGCTAAAACCTCTTAGGTTTAGGAGAAGCCCTTTAGCCCACTAGTATTGAAGAAAAACCCATAGGATAAAAGTACTTAGGTTTAAGAGAAGTTTTTTAGCTCCTTATCTTAAGAAACAATTTATAGGTCCAATAACCATATGTTTATGAGATGTATTCTCAATATTGCAAATCCAAAAACCTGATATAAAGAAGTTTCTTTAGTTCCTTAACATCAAGAAAAAAAATAGGTAAAAAAAATCTCATATTTATGATAAGTTTCTTTAACTCATTGTCTCTTAAGAAAACACGTAGGTTAAAAAGCCTCATGTTCAAGATGAAACCTTTCAACTCTCTAACTCATTAAGAAAAATTTGACAGCTTTAGAAAATCTTATGTATAAAAGAAGACCTTTTAGCTCCTTAATATAAAGTAAAAACCCTCAAGTATAAGAACCATTGAAATTATCTTAGTTTTAATTCTTAAGAGACTTGGAACTATAACAATTATGTCAAACTTAAAGTTATTAACTTAGAACTTTCACAATTATGGCTACAATTCAATTATTTTAAACCTCAAGCTTAAATTTAAGTCTTACACTGCATTTTCCCTCTCAAGCTCATTGAGACAGATAGTTGTTCCTTTGCAGCCTCCTTCTCCTTTTTAAGGCCATAAGATTAGTGCAAGCCTTCAAAACTGCATCTTAACCTCTTTCTTCTCCTTAAGAAATATACCAAGTTTATAACCCATAACTACAAAATTTACAACTTAAATTAGGAAAAAGCAATGTTAGTCTTAAAAATGAATGACATAAAGTTAAAAAGTTAAAGGTTTGCGTGTTCCCTTTATTTTATGTTTCTTATTTTATTTTTTAAAAATCAATACATTAATAAAATATGTTTATCATAATTTTTTAATGCATTAATAAAATATGTTTATCATAATTTGTTTTATTCTTGTTTTTAAAATAAAAATAAGAACCATTTTATAAAAACACAATTCTACGTTTTTGTGTATTTCCACAACTGATTTTAAAAGTCAAAACAATCTTTTTTCTCTTTGTTTTTCTATTACGCCTCTTCTTTTCATTCCTAGTAGTTCATCCTACTTTAACTTTTTTTTTTCTACTGCTCCTTCATTTTATTCCTCTTGCTTTGTTCCATTGACTTATAGTCTTCTCTATCTTAATATCTCTACACTAACCAGGTACTACAAATTTGGGTTTTTGGGATTCTAGTTCTAATTCTTTTAAATATTGGCACTACCGATCCTAAAGTGCCTAACCTTCTAGAATTTTTTTCATTCCAATGCCTAAGCTTTTGAAAATTTCAATTAAGTGACCAACCCTTTAAAAACTTAATAATTCAATTCAAAATGTTAGTTCTATTAGAAACTTGTTGATTTGGCTAATGGAATCTTTGCAATTCATGAGATATAAATATCCACTTGGAAAAATAATGGACATCATTAGATTGGAGTAGAGAGGATTTTTTTCTCGTGAACATCTACATATCATGAACAATAAATATTTCGTTCGCTAAATCAATAAATTACTAACAAAACAAACAGTTTGAACTAAACTATTAACGTTTTAAAATTTGGTCCACTTAATTGAAAAATTTAAAAACCTTAGGCACTAGATTGAAAAAAATCCTAAAAATTTGGGCATTTTAGGATTAGTTATCCCTTAAATATTTATTAATTTTGTTTTGATGATTTTCCTGGTAGGTTTTTCTTTATCTTGTTTCTTATCGACTTGATCTTTGAATTGTTCACATTTATTTTTTTTAGGTATCATTTGACTAATCTTGAACCTTATTGATTTTAAGACAATCAAAATTTCTATTGTTATGAACATTAGGTTCAAGCATAAGAAAAGAGAACAAGAAAAGGTTATTATTGCTCTTTTATGTTGCTATCCTGTTAAAACTAAAATCTTCAAATATTGTCTAAACTAAAATCCATTTGTTTCTTTTCCTTATTATAAGCTCATTATTTGTTCAAGAACTAATATGAATTTTTTTTCCTTTTCCATTCCAAATGGGTTTACTATATTTAGAAATTGTAATTTTCCAACAAAACCATAACTATAATTTTGTTTTGTTTGTTATATCTACTTTGTTTTGCTTATGGATGTTAGGCTATATAAGCTACTATGTTTTGCTTATGGAGTTCATGCTTTAGAAACTATCCCTTGATTTGAGACAATGATGTATATGGGGCATCAAAATTTCAATAGTTCTTATTATAGTGGTTTGGTTTGGAATTCATTAAAGCTATTATCTAAGGCCTACTTAATCCCAAAAGCCTATAGTTTTCATATATGTATTAAAGTGAATTATGTAAGAATATATTTAATTGAGAATCTATAATATTTGAGTTCCTAAATCCTTATTATGATTTTAGTCTATTTTTCTATACGAATGTATTTACATCTATAGATAAAATTGTATTCCTTTGAGGAGGGGAGCTAACAAGCGCTAGCTATTGATTTTTTTTCCTGGAATTAGTTATTGAAGATGTTGAGAAGTGAAACTCTAGTTCTTAACAATTTCCTATAGACAAACTTCAACTCCTCTTTCATTTCTTTAATGTTAGACTTTAATGCCTCAAATTACATGTTTGAAAATATCTTATGAGGTTACTGTGCTGACTCTGCCTCTCTTAAACTATAGTCACATAGAGATTTTCTTTTGTGTATTGAAGGTTGTAAAATTAACATCTATTTTTAGAGTAAGGAAGTTTAAACATGGAAAACAACTATAATGGTTTGAATTTTTAACTTAACTCTTTAATCCATTATTAAAAGGGAGTGATTATGATTATGAAGCATAAAGATGGACTTTTTTCCATCCCTTAAGACCTTTAGAAGTTAATTGAGAATAGGTATACTAAAATAGGGATTTTATTTGAAATTGTGAAATACGATAGGAAGAAAGATGCTAAGACTTTGGTTTTCATTCAACTAAAAGAAGATAAAGGCATAAGTTAGGCTTGTGTCTTGCTTTAATGGGTATACTTCTCATAATTTTTCTTAGTTAGTGTAAAAGATTATGTAAAAGATATTATCATTAAAGTAAGGATGCTTAATTTAAAATAAAGAAAATGAAGCTTATAATGAAAAATTTTACTTCATACATTACCTTCTTATCACTATTTTGCTTGATATAATTAATTTATATAAAACTAAGTAATAAAAATAAAGAAGATGAATCCATAAGTTGAGCTTATGTCTTGTTTCGATGGGTGAACTTTTCATATCTTTTCTTAGGTATTCCAAAAGATTGTCCAAAAGATATTATCATTGAAGTAAGGGTGTTTAATCTTAAATAAAGATAATAAAGTTTATAATGAAATTTTTTTTCCTTATATAGTATCTTCTTGTCACTTTTTTTGTTGTCACTTATATGTAACTACCTTTTGTGATGGAAGATATGAATAATATGAATGATTCTCATGGTTGTATGAAAATAGATGAAAATAATGGGATGTAGAATGATGCCATAGAGATGCATTTAATCTCATTAATGGTTAAAGAAGTGAAGAAGAGCAATTAACGACTATTACTTTTTCTAAATTGGTTGGAAGAATATTATGGCAATTCTTTAAACAAAATTCAATAAGGATTATATTGATGTTTAATTAAAGAATAATTATAATACACTGGGGGTAGTATTGAAAAATTTTAAGAACTTACTTAAAGAAACAAGAATTAGTTACAACTCCTTAGCTAGTAAAATTAATGTTATAGATGAATATTGGGAAAATCTATTTAATGTAAAATAAGTCTTTCCTTATACACTTGTCATCATTATAAGTGTATAAAACAACTTACAAATTAAAAAAAAAATGATGTACAGAGTTTTAAATTTTCTTCAAATTTTTAGAGATACTATTATAACTAGTTTGTATGCACATCCATTAACTAATTCTCTGTCAAGTGTTATAAAACAGGAACTCAAACTAAGATATATGTTCGTGAGGGCACCCTCACAATGGAATTTGATCGGTAAGTGTTTCATTTCAATATTTTTATGCCATGAAACATCCTCCTAATGATCATTGTGTTTTCTTTTTTGATGTGATTAATCCTTTGGTACAAGAAATGTTTAAATTATGTTGCGTGGATCATTTAGAAATAGTTTTAATTGAGGATATGGAAGTAGAAGCCAACATTGATGCAAAGATGGGAGAAGAGCTTATGGAAGGACAACCACTTTGGACTCATTAGAAAGCTCTCCAAAATGGTATGATTTGGCTTTTATATGACTAAGCCCATCAAAGTGGTTAAACTCTAATGTGCAGGCACCAGAATTGGAATTGAAGCCACTCCCTACACATTTAAAGTATGCGTATTTGGGAGACAAGTAGACTCTCCCAGTTATTATTTTGATATAGTTAACTTCAAATTAAGAGGAGAGGCTGGTTCGAATGCTGAGAGAGCATAAAAAGGCCATTTGATTGGCTATCGAAGATATCTAGGGGATAAGCCCTTCTATATGCATGCACCACATTTTGTTGAAGGAGGATTTAAAAGCCACAAGGTAAGCTCAACATCAGCTGAATCCTTTAATGATGGAAGTTATGAAGAAGTAGGTGTTGAAGCTTCTCAATATTAGGTTAATCTACCCGATCTCCGATACTAAGTGGGTAAGTCCTATCCAGGTGGTTTTAAAGAAAGCAGGAATCATCGTTGTGATAAACTAGAAGGTGAGTTGGTTCCCACCCAAGTGCAAACTGGGTGGTAAGTATCTATTGATTATAAAAAGTTAAATTCTTCTACTCATGAAGACTACTTTCCCCTTCCTTTTATTGATCAGATGCTTGAGAGATTGGCTGGCTATGACTATTATTGCTTTTTATATGGTTTTTTAGATTATCTTTAGATCTCGATTGCACTAAAAGATTAGGAGAAGACCATATCTACATGCCCATCTAGTACATTTGCTTACTGAAGGATGACATTCAGATTATGTAATGCATCTGCCATGTTCCAATGGTGTATGGTAAGCATTTTTTTTGAATATGTTGAGAAGATTATTGAGGTATTCATGGATGATTTTAGTGTGTATGAATCTTCTTTTGATGAATGTCTTGAGAATCTTGCCATTATCTTAGAATGATGTTTAGAAACTAACCTTGTGTTGAATTGAGAAAATTTTCATTTTATGGCAGATCAAGGTATAGTTTTAGGCCATGTGATATCTTCTAGAGGTATTGAACTAAACAAGTCTAAAGTTAATATTATTTATTCTTTATCGTATCCCTCTACTGTGAGGGAAGTACATTCTTTTCTTAGGCATGCAACTTTTTGCTGAAGGTTCATTAAGGACTTTTCAATAATAGCTGTACCACTATGCAAGCTTTTATAACAAGATGCGTAACATCCGGTCTCTCAAATGATTAAGAGATTTAAAGAATTATACTAATGAGTCCAATAAGTGTCAACATATAGCATGTAATTGGCACATTTATAACATGAGTTCATAAGTGTATTCAAAGGCATAATATGAGCATACATACATAAATTGTAAGTTAGACAAATTCCATTCAATTGTCATATTGTGGGGTATGAAAATTGAATGTGATATGGGATATGAATATGCTTTTCCAATGTCCTATGCTTTGGTTTACCAAAGACAAGAATTGATAGAATATAATAACCAACTTGGAATTGATTGTCATAATTGGGAGATTGATAAATTAACAAGTACATTTATTTTTGGAAAACTGCCAAGTGGCAAGACTAATTGAGACATGAAAAATTAGGATGACTAAGCCTAAAATTGAGTGACATTTAGCATAGTTAAATATGTGACAAATGGACTAGTAAATGTTTTGACAAATGGACCAATTATTATATGACAAGTAAAGCAATTAGTAAGTGACATGTAGACTAATCATTTAATGAAAAATGGTAATTTATGAGTGGACTAGGAAGCATTTTGATTAACTAAATGTAATACATGCCTTAGGACAAATGTTGAGTTTAGAAGTTGACACCTAGTAGCTTGACTAAGCAAAGTTTCTGCAGTTATTTTCACTCTTCTTTCTCCACCGAAATTACTCTTCCCATTTCTCTGTAACTTGTTTGAAACAAATTGTTACATAAAATATACATGTTAACCCTGTATAAAATTGCCAAGAAACTAGCTGAAAGAGATCATCTTATTGCTGTCCAAAATCATCTTATTTGTACCTTGATTTGTGATTGATGTTGCTTGCTTGGAGACTTGGTTTAATCTAAATATTGAGCTGAATTGAAAGCCTAAAAATTAAATGACAATCTAAGTTTTATGGCATGCTAAATGTTATGAGATTACTGCTTGAATTGGAGTCAAATGCATGTTATGTTGGTGATGGTATGTGCTGGGAAAAAAATGATCCTTATATGATAACTTCTAGTTTGGTTTTGATTTATGGAAGTTGTTGATTTGTAAGGTACTTAATGAAAGATTTTTTAATTGGTTCTGGACAAGATATTGATGTGGAATTGAAGCATGAATAAGGTGGAATTGATGAATTATGGTAAAAGGGTGTTGAAGGTGTATGATGTGAGTTAATTAGTGGTTCCACTAAACAGATGGTTCCACTGAACAAACATCGGTATTTTAACTGTAACTTGGCCTGTACATATACAAATGGGGTGATTTTAATAGTAGATTAAATTAAATACATATGAAATTTTCATGAAGGAATAAAAATTTAGTGATGTCTCTAAGGGTTTTGAAATTTGGCTTGAAGTTGAGTTTCAGTTACTGTCATTGTTTGAGAAAAGTCTGTAGTATTTTAGGTATAAATTTAAGAATAATGAACAAAATTGTATTAGCATTAGCTCACAAGAAACTTAAGGCATATACGAACATTTGTTTAGAAGAACATGTTGCCTAAAAACCTCAATTTCTATGTCAAAATGTCCATACAAAATTAACTTGAAAATTGTCCTGAGAAAATCTAGAAAAAGTGCAGGAAAAGGATGTGGACAGATGCAACAGTTTTTGTCATGATCATGGGGAGGTTACCCACGGTCATGGGTAGTGCTTTTACATGATGATTTTTTGATTTGTGTAATGGTTGAACCAGCTAAGGATAAGGTAATTAACTATGATGCATTTAGACTTAATAGGGGCTTAAAATGAATATAATTTGATCTTAGAAAAGTTGGTTAAATGTGTGATAAGTTTTGAATGATCTTTGATGTTATACTTCAAGGAAAAGAATGTTTGATAACAATGCATCTAAGTTTGTAATTAAGGAGTGTTAAAGAAATGAAGATGTCCTTATAGATGCAAATGTATTCCAAAGGTTATGAATATTGTGTTATGAATGAATGAGGGAGAATTGGGAGGTAGGTGAAATGCTAGAAAAGAGTGTATGATTAATGAAGTGCGTATGATCAAGTGTAATTAAGGCATTAATCTAAATGTAACCAAGGTATATCCAAGAGACAATATATGAATGATTAAGGAAACATACCTGAGATAGTCTTTGAGCATGTATTAAATATGGCACATATATATGTGCATAGTTGAGCATATATTTTATTGATAGACTTTGTAGTGTGAATTATATGTACAATGTATGTGTATTTTGATAGTAAAGATGGACATCGTCATCAAGACATTGCCGGACCATCCAGGCAATAGTATATATGGGAGTGTACTGTCAGTCAACCTAGATGATATCACGAGGATTGATTTATATCTATTTAACTTCCAATTATTGAACTATGGATGATCTACATGTGAATTCTTGACATTAATAGTCTGAGGAGAAAGATATTTGGGAATGTATTGGAAGTGTTATGATTTACATATAAGCATTTGATTCTGAATGATTTTTTAATACTCAACATAAGTTAAATGCTGGACATTGGTCTGATGAATATGAGATTATGTCTGTGCATCATAATTACATATTATTCATTACATATTCTATGATTTGATGCATTACATTAAATGGATGATCAATTAAAGGCATTGTGATCCAAGTAGCTAGTCCAGACAAGCTTTAAGCTAAAAATTTTACAAGTAGAGCTTTGCTCCATGATTTTTGTATCTGATTGAACCTAATACGGGTCAATATCTATATCTGTATCTGAAAGGCACTCGTTCATAAAAAATAATAATGAAAGTAGAGTATCATATGCATCTACATTTGTACATACATGATTATAAATACATTTCTAGAATTGTGAGGATAAAGTGATATGCCATAATTGTGTATTTGATGATAATGTGCTTGATTGGAATATGCATGATCAAGTTTTATCTGAAGGGAGTATATAGTATCTATGACATTTATTATGTCTTATAGAGATGAGGTATGCTATGTATTTGGTTATATATGTATATGACATGAGTGAGCTCATCAATTATGGTTTGCTTATTGAGTTCACAAAACTAATCAAAATTGCAACATAGTCTTTTCAGGTTCAAAAGAGATATCCAGTTAAACCAATTAGAGCTTAGTCACTAGATATGAACATGTGATAGTGTTCGAGATCAGTTTGCACCTGCTTATGTCTTCAGTCAATTTGTATCAAGTATTGTGTTCTATAACTATTGTGTTTTGTATAAATGTAATTTAAAATGTAATGGCTTTTCTGACTGAATATGTTTGGAAATTAAATAGGTCTAATTGATTATTGTTCTGTTGACAATGTGTTTGATGTGAAAAATTTTAAGAGTATTTTCTGATCATCTCAAAGTTCCATCCTTATAGAGTATATTCTCGAAAAACGTCGATACGTTCGGGATTATGCCTTATGAGAGTGGTATATTACAAGATTTCTCTTTTGAGTTCGACAAGAAGTGCAAGGAAGCATTCAACAAATTTAAGGAGCATTTGATATCCCCACTAGTGATTCAATTTGTAGATTGGAACTTCTCCTTCGAGATCATGTATGATACGAGTGATTATGCAATAGGGACAATTCTAGGAAAATTCAGGCATAGTTAAATATGTGACAAATGGACTGGTAAACTTAACTAAGCAAAGTTTCTACAACTTCCTTCACTCTTCTTTCTTCACCTAAATTGCTCTTCCCTTTTCTTTATAACTTGCCTGAAACCTGGTTCAAATTGTTACACAAAATATACATGTTAACCCTGCACAAAATTGCCAAGAAAGATATCTTCTTATTGCTGTGTGAAAATAATCTTAATTGTAGCTCGATTTGTGATTGATTTTGCTTGCTTGGAAACTTGGTTTAATATGAAGTTTGAGCTTAATTGAAAGCCTAAGAATTAAGTGAAAATCTAAGTTTTATGGCATGTTAAATGGTATAAGGTTGATGTTTGAATTGGAGTGAAATGCATATGATTTTAGTGATGATATATGCTGGAAAAAAATAATCCTTGTATGATAATTTCTAGTTTGGTTTTGATTTTTAGAAGTTATTGATTTGTAATTTACTTAATGAATGATTTTTTAATTGGTTTTGGACGTGAAATTGATTTGGAATTGAGACATGAATAAGGTGGAATTGAAGCGGAATTGATGAATTATGGTGAAGGGGTGTTGAAGGTGTATGATGTGAGTTAATAATAGTAGTTCCACTGAACAAACATTG